>VZTL01041531.1:52532-66101 GCA_013400535.1 Scopus umbretta
AAAAAAAAGGTTTAAAAGAGAATAATAATGATAGTAATCTGGCTTCTCTATTCTTTCTACTTTGCTTGTTCGCTCTCTACACCTATCCTTAGGCACCCGGCCTAAGTGGCTAAGAGATCAGTATCCTCCGACTCTTGGTTCCCACCTCCCAAAACCCAGATGTGCCCTGAGCTGCTGAATGCCAGGCTGATGGGTCACCAGCAGAGTTTAGTTTCAATGGTCTTTATGCTGCTGCAGGATCTTTGCAGCGCAGGAGGAGAGGCCAGCTTTTGCTTTCCCCAGTTATTCATGGTCAGCTATAAGTATCAAAAGATTTCTGCTTCTCATCTGATTAACTCCCATACGAGTTTGGAAAAAACTACAAAAATCTTCACTAAAATAAAAGGGATAACTGTAGAACAGAGTCCCTTTGAAACTGTCATGGTATTTACAGTTCCAATATCAGCAATTTCCGTACTCCAGGCAGAATGAAATCCAATAAAATTCACTGGAGAAATTTCAATATATGTGGAGCAAATGGAAGAGACAAGGAATAGGGCTCTGAAAAATCAGAAGACTGAAGAAGCCTTAGAGATAAAGCACAATCTACAATCTTCTCAAGTTACTTGGAGCAATTTAAAAGTATCTGGAGGTTGCACCAGGAAACTGGTGGGTTGCTTCTACAGCTCCTCACCTGTCTGTCAACACCAGCTGCTACCTAACCCAGCAGTCTGCAGTAGCAGCCACCTCCACAACATGCAGCCTCACCAGCATCTTAAGCCAAGCAGTGCAGAATAGCAATAGAAATTCTGGTACAGTACAAGGGAGGATCATTATCGTATACGAGTGGTCCAAGTGGTACTCTGAGGTACCAGTAGCTACACAATTTCCAGAGTACAAGTATCTTTTCCATGTGGCCTCCTAAATGTTCACAACCTACCACTACGACTTATTAAACATGCAACTGCAGCTAGCTCACTATTTCTTACCACTTTGCCCTCTGATGTTAATATCTCAGGCTTCCCTAATACTCTGACACAGTGTTAGACTTCTGTGTGGGTTTGTAAAATGCTGAGTTACTATAAATGGATTTAAAACATCCGCTGATAACAGAACAGGATTTTCAATGTAAGTATGAGTAAAGCAAGAAAAAGAATGAAAGTGGCGAGAAAGGCCATTAGCCTAACTGCTATAGACTGGGGAGAACGTTCACCCGAGGTAAAGGCTTTTGCAAAGGTACCGATCCATCATTATAAAATGAAGTAAGTCAAAGGGTTAAAGTATGAAGAGGCACTGGCAGACTTTCATTCATGGAATTGCACCATGGTTGTGTCTCATAGTGTGAAGGTGAATGAGTTTTTCTGTTTTATGGGAAGACTGCTAAGGAAATTGAAGAGTACGTCTTTCGGCATAACTATCAGTCCCTACTGAGGTTTGGTTATGATGGGAAGTGCTAGGATGGACTCAACCCTTCTATACCTTCCTAGAATAACCATCTACCATCCCTGAAACACACACTGAAGCTTCCTTAATATGATGAAGAAGGGAAAAAAGGAACGTCTGATATTTAAAGGTCAACTAAAAGGGAAACATCTGAAATAATACTTTAGAGTAGTCAATAATGAAGGATACAAAAGAGAAAAAATGAGCAGCGAGAACCCCTTGGGTCTACTCCTAATTCCTCTACTGAAGCACCTTCAGGAACCCTCTTCATTTGTCCGATTCCTTAGTTTCCTCATCTGTGAAATGCAGCTATGCTCTCACGCCCCTGTACTGTAGACTAGACAGTGGTAGCTGTAGATCTCCAAAATTTATATCACACAGCCCTATGCAGTCTGGTGCTAGAAAAGAAATACAGTTCCGGGGTTACACACGGTGAAGAGTTTCATACCTAGCTATATCAGACTTCTAATGCAAGACCTTAAAGAGAAATAAAATTAATAATTAAAACCGAAACATAATTTAGACGCATCATTTCAAGAGAGGAATAATGAAAATAATACTAAAAATGTAGCAAAGTTAGGAGACCAACATGGAAGCGAAGGACTTCCATGCTCAGATAGGGAAAGCTGCACAGCACAAAGATGGTCAAAGAGGAGCAATGGGTTGGTGCAGACAGTAGCATCATGGGTATGACGATGAAGTGCTCCAGCCAGAGGAGGGAAGGGACACTGGTATTTACGTATGTATCTTCACTACAGCCATAGGCAAATTAGAACTGACTACACAACATCACGCACTGTTCTGATGGAAAATTCTAGCCAAGTGGTTAGCCTGGTTACTATTAATTATCAACAGAAAGCACACTGTCACATCCTCACCAGAGAAAGGCTTCATGACTATTACATATTCAGCTCTTAAGAATTCAGGAAGAGAATAGAATTGTATTAGGTAAAAGAGAAGATCCAGGAGAAGGGAAATGGGAAAGCAAAAACTACTCCTAAATCCTTTGCCTGTTCTTGCACTTGCAGACTCTGTTGATCTTACCGTCTTGGCTGCATCTTACTGTAGAGACCTCTTCAGCTTCCCACTGTACTCTCTATCTCGCAACTTCAGCATTTTACTCTCCTCAGCTGTATTCCAGCCTTTCTTCCACTCACACATTCACTGTCATGTCTACCTGAACAGTAGCCATTACTTCACATATTAGGAACCTGAGATTTTAAAAGGGAATACATGATGGAAGTTCTGTCACTGATGGCAAAAGGCTCAGAGTTTCACCAACTGCTGAGTACAATTTATAATCCTAAACTGAGCCAGTGAGGCAGTGTTCAGCAGGCTAAACATTACAGGTTAATAATAATGTTAATAATACAATTGTATTTCAAATCAAACCAAGAAAAATGTTAATGAGTCTAACCCAACAAGCATGAGAAATTTAGATGGGGCTATAATAAATCCAGGATGTTTAATATCCCAGCCTACATTAATTTAAGAACATTTCTTAAAGCAACATCATAGAGGCTTCCACGTGCTTTATTTTTATATCGGGGCATATTTCATACCTCTACTCACCCTTCCTTTCTTTGCCCCATTATCAGATGGCTGCAGAAGACACTGAACCAAGAATGACTTCAGCTTACCCACCTCTCTTTATGGAGCAATATGATAACATTATACCT
The DNA here is from genome assembly GCA_013400535.1 of Scopus umbretta. Taxonomy (NCBI): domain Eukaryota; kingdom Metazoa; phylum Chordata; class Aves; order Pelecaniformes; family Scopidae; genus Scopus; species Scopus umbretta. Next base: position 55,634 of record VZTL01041531.1, read on the forward strand.
GCAGGGTTTTCACTATGAGCTCCTTGCCCTACCAAGAATGTAAGAGCTTAACCTGGATTCAGGGCAAAAGCCACTGAAATAGCTTTTTTTAAAAGGCTGAGACCTCTAAAACAATTATAAGCAAAAGGAAGTTTTGTAACTGAATCTTTGTCAGCATTGTTGGAGGAAAATAGGTCATGTCAAGCAAACATGAATGATGAATGAGAATGAAAGAAAAATGAATGATTTCATTCATTGATATGATTGCATGTTTGTTTTTATAAAGATGATTACATGGTTTAAACTGTTGTAAAGCATTTGACCTAGTATCATACAGTGTACTGACTAAAGACCCATGTACAAGACATGCTAAATGAAACAGGGGTTAGTGAAGCAGGCAAATTTGAAAAATGAGTGTCAGCGAAGAATGGTCTTATTTAGTTCCTGGTGGGATTTCATGGGCTTTTGCAGCAGGCACTGTGTTATTCTGCACTGCAATCAACATCTTTGAAGTAAGCATAAAATATGCAGCTTACTCAAACTTAGAAGGAAATTCATATGATGAGAAAGAAAGGACTATGCTGTTAATTGGGCCACTTCAAGGAAGACGTCTATTAGTGCAGGAAAATACAAAGACATTGATTCAGTGGAAACATCTCCACATCAGTGGTGGTTTTGATTTTCTTAAACAAGTATGAATGCAGCATATACCCACAGAGTAGTGAGAAAGATGAGGGGAGCTTTTTCTTGGAAAGCAGTGACTGTAGAAGAATACAGGGTCATACATAACAACATCAGCCATTCAGGTCTCTGGACATGAGAAAAAGTGGCCAAGTGAAAGAATGACCCAAAATTGAGTGAACTGTGAAAAGTGTCCCCAAGTAGCAGAAAACTGAGACAATTTGGTGAATGGTTCAAAGGATATTTACAGGACCTTCAAGAGTACAACAGAAGAGAGAGAAAGGCAGCTTAACAGCTCTAAGGGCTTCATAAAGGGGGAAAAAAAATGGAGGAAAATATTGAAGGAAGATTGTTCTGATCTAGACTGGACCTCTCCGGAAGGTCTAGGTTAGCTCACCAGGCATGTCAGGGAGCTCGGCAGCAGCCGAGGGAGGTCTGCACTGCGCTGCCAAGCACAAAGCGTGCCCCAGGTAGCCAACTCGGCCAACCACTCCAGCACAGGCAGAACTGAACAGCATCCAGCGGTCTGGAACAAATAAAAGGTCAGACCAGAGGAAATAACAGTTGGGCCTCATGTTCTGTGCGCAACTGTGTGTAAACATCCACCATGGAGGCTGAAGGAAAAAATGTTATTAGCGTAACTCTTGCAACCGAGAACAAAGAGATTAGATGCAGAAGTATTTCCAGGAGGAAAAGGCTCCTGGGAATGCATCTCCCAGGGCAATGCAGCATGAATTAGGAATTGGGGATACAGGATGCTCCGGCCCTTTTTACTGGACCATGGAGGGGACTGACAGCAGCATATGAAGTTGCTTGGCAAATACCAAGGCGCTCAGGACACTACTAAGAAACAACGTTTTACAATAAAGCTCATAATAGTGAGATCTCAGCTTCTGCGGCATACCTGACCTTCTGAAAGCTACAAATTTCTTGTGCAGAGAACGCAAAGATGAGGAACATTGCTGGCAATAAATCCGGTGACTGCTTCTACTCGGAGGCATCATTCCTCTTTGAATTTAATGGAATCCTTCTCAACAACTATTGTACATGTTGCCCGTAATTACTACACTTCCATTAGGCTATTGTGATGCAAGTTAAAGTATACAGCAGGAAAAGCTTGTTTTTTTAATACATATACATTTCTTTAAATTATGCCATGGTCTGAAAACACAATTAGTCTGTTAGTCCATGTATTCATTTCCAATAAGGACTTTTCATCAGAATTAATATAAATTCACCACAAACACCTTTTATTGTTTGGAGAAACAAATTGGACATTGCTTTTCAAATGGACAAGTAGCAGATAATAGTGTTCAGAGCACCTGCTGGCTGCCTGGGAATACAAGGTATTCCAGTATAATGAGATATTGCAGAGCATGAGACTTGATACATCTTTAACAAAATGGCATTTCTCTCGCAGAAGTCTTTCAAGGTTAAGTATGTAAAGCAGCTACAATTTATGAGAACAAAATCTACCCTGATTCTCTGAACTAATCACACCTATTTCCTATCTCAAGCGTAATCTAAAAACATCAAAAACATCTATTTATCTCTTCTCTCTCCCCCCACTCCCTTTACAGAAAATAGTGGTGGTGCTTTCAGGGAAAGGTCCACGGAAGCACTACTGTTGCTTTGAGTTCACTGGGTGGTTTTCAAGTGTCCTCATTTTCACAATATATTTCTTATCTGTTTTTTTGGAATATTTTAAAACCACCGAGCCGTGTTGCAGTATACACCTCTCCGCTGCAAAATTCACTAATGAACAAGTTAAATAAAAAAGAGTTAAAGAAAATATCTATATGTGGAATACAAAATACAAAGGTGCAACCACTGGCTCTTATTAAACACAGTCCGACTCGATAGTTTAATTTACTTTCTTGGTATGTTACCTTTCCCCTTCCAATACCCTTCCTTTCTAAATATTCCCCCCTTTACCACCGACGTGCACCAGAAAATCTTGTACCATTGTAAGTTTTGTCGTAATTTAATGTGTCCTTTAAAACACACCTACTCTTCCTACATGAACTCATTGAAAACATGATTTATTACCTTGCCTTTCATTTCATCAGCCAGTAATAAAATTCTTAATGTGATAATATTAATTCCAAATAGATTTCACAGGCAGAAATACGAAAACAATTTCCATATGCTCCATTCTTCCTGTTTCTTCACTCTTACTAGCCGATAGGGCGCAGCAAAAAAAAACAGAAATCTGAAGGCAATGTGCAATTCTCATTTCAAAAGTTCTCAGTGGTGACATAAGCAATAAAAAAACCTAAGAAATAATCTCGGTTTTTTTCTGGCTACCCTAAATATGAAAGTTTAAATGTGGTAACATTGGTAAATCAAGCTAGTATCTGTGCTATGCAAGGCTTCTGGAGGTGTATGTATATACATATATATATGTATGTATATATATAAAAATTAAAAAAAAAATCTACTTACAAGATAACTCTGCCTTCAAACAATAGATGATCACCTTGGAAATGAACAGATCTCTACAAGTCAAAAATTTATAGGAAAATATCAAATACCAGTCAAAGCCACTTTTGCTCATTGTTGGAAGATATCACATGAAATATGAAGTCAATAAATACATTTCTTTCCCTGCTATGCATCAGAGTAAGTAAAATCTGTCAGTAGGTTGGCCCAATGAAGTGTCAGAATGCAAAAAGGGAAAAACTGGAAATGTAGCTACAAGTGTTTAATGGAGGACCCTAATTTTAATGTCATTTCCCCTTTGCTGGCAAGAAAAACATGAGGGTGGGCAGATGCAGACACTGTTTTCACTGGCTCTTTCAGTGAGACATTTGCCATCTGGTTTGTTGAGGTAAAGTGAGTTGAGAGAAAAAGCCAAGCTCTCTCTTTGAATGTTAAATGAGTTGTTTCTGTTGGAGAATAGATATTAAAACTTAAACTGCCTGGGTAGAGGGTTCTTTCTCTTCCTTTAAACAACCATTCAGTTGTTAATATGCTACTCAGTTATAAGTAATGCAGCATATATGAGAAAATCTAATGACACTATAACATTTATAAGTTAAAAGCAAAGGCTTCATACGCTGACAATGAATTGCAATTTTTATCTCAAGGTAGGTATGCTTACCCTTTCCAATATTCACTTTCAATTCTGTAAACTATTTTTTCACATTTCATGTATATTTATGAATATACTATTACTGCCAAATTCCTAGCTTAGCTATCCTTGCAGAGCTTAATACATATTCAAAAGTCACAGCTGTGACTAGGAGGAGATGAGTATTTTTGTGGAAACCAATTTTTCTCACATATCAAAATGTATTTCCTTAATTTATTGTCACATGCTTGTTAAACCATATTTTAGATTCTTTTCCTAATGCATACTTACGCAGAATATGTATTGCAGTTTAGAAGACTCCTACAATTGCAGTCCATACTTATTTAAAGAAAGATTTCCTTCAATTATGAAATACTGTGGGCAAAACACTGGGAATAGCATTTGGTGCTTAACAGGAACACTTGGAAAACTAACAAAACTCTAAAATTTTATTAACATGCAGAGGGTTATAGGAGATGACTCTCCTATAATATCTGTGACAGTTATTATGGCTGCTCTCAGAAATTACTAATTAAGTAACTCAGGAATAAGGATAAAGGATGACAACTGAAATAGATTTAATTCACGATAAAAATCCCTCTGTATACTACAGAATATACTTGCGCTTTATAAATTTTGGGAAATGCCGTCTTCCAAAAAGAAAACCGGGAAATTTACTGTTTATCGTTCAGTCTTCACAGAACAAATGACTTTTTAAATCTTGATTTCACTGACAAATGTGACTGTTCGGATAGCTGTAAATGTCTGATGCATGTGATGCTACTCATAGGTAGAGTGAAACAGTACTGCACCCCTTGGCCATGATCCCATATAAAGGGAAGGTTTTGTGGAAGTGTATAAAGGGTAGTTTTGTGGAATACATAGATCCTAATCTTCCCTAAAAGTGCACCTAATTCTTTTATTTCAACTGCTAGAAAATTCAGTTCAGTTAAATCTAAGTTGGGACCTTTCAAATAATGGAAATTTTCAAGTGGTCTTTCCTACCACCGATAAACGTTTGCTCAGGTAAAGCTACAAGACCCATCAATGAGACTAGCGTGGCCAGCAGAATTGGCTCACCTAGCCAACTAGTGCCCAAGCCGTTCTCTTTCCAGGCGGCAGAACCTCCCATTTATTCCAGTGGACCTGGCTGTCCTGACTGACACAAGAGCTATGTTTTTGCAGTGTTACTAATACCATGCTTTAAACCCAAGCATGGACAAAACAAAATGAGTTATGTGTTATTTAGGCAATATGAATAACCAGGAGAGCGCTGGTAGATAGATTAACTAGCTAGAACCTCTTTTGTCTGGACCAGACAAGCATTTAGCTAGTGCATTTAAAATACACATTTCCTTTCCTAGTCTGGACAAACTCAAAGAACAGTAATTGTTAAGTTATAACAAGATATGCAAAGAATAAAACATCTGGCATTAAGATACAGTCTGTTCTGGAAAACAATATAGATGTAATGTTTTTGCATACTTTGCACATTTATAATGGAATGGCACTATCTCTAGAGCATGGATTTTCCCAATATCATTTTCATCTGGTGAGCGAGCCAGAGTTTGTTAACCATCTGCATATGTGCAGTATAGATTTTAAAAGTAATTATTTTTATAGCATTCCAAATTGCTATTGCATAAAATAGCATATATTTTTCAGTTAAACAGTCGGAGGTTACTTAAGTCATAAAATACCATTTTGCATTCATTTTAGTTTAGCTGTTGTGCAACTAGAAGATTGTGTCATATATTTTGATTCAAAGAAACGCAAACATTTGGATTGAAGCTTTAAGGTCCCTTGCTGGTGACAATATGTGAAGGGAGAGGTTTTGCTGTTTTATTTTCATGCCTTTAGGGATATACTTGGGATGATGACTATCATGACCAAGTCTACAGAGATTTAATTCAGATGGAAATTATTCAGGTGGGATTTTGCAGGGGAAGGGGCTTCATTCAGCTACATGACTCTCTTATGTCTTTCTACTTTTTCCTACTGAATGAACACGACTGAAATTCTGCTGATTTACATTGGAAAAACAATGTCTACAACACCCATTTAAGGCTAACCATGGGTTGTGGTTGTGCTGTTGTCTTTATTGTTCGGGAATGCTTAGGGTTTTTTGGAGAGAGGAAGATTCGGTCTAAAGCCTTCTGCTGTTTAATTTGTGAATTAAGTAATTAGAAATACCCCAGGTTTCTGAAATATTTACAATATAAATAAAACAGGGCTGAATTGCAACTGAGTAAAAATGACTTGGCTTCAAACGACAACTTTCAGTAGGCAGATTCATGGCGACAATAAAATTAATGCTGTAGTTAAGCCTTCAAAACAAAAACCTCCACTGAAAACTAAGTGAAGTCTAACCTGCATTTAAATTTTTCACGTACCCAAAGACAGAGTCATCTCTCTTCAAGATAACCATCCTACCCAAAATAGCTGCTCAGCACCGTCCCAGACTGGCTGTGCCGCACCGTCACTGGGGCAAGCTACTTCAAAAAGATCTCTAATTATTTGAAAGGTTGGAATGAGACTGAACACCTCAAAAGCACTGAAGAGAATACATGTTTTACCAAAGGCTCTTACCTTATTTTGATTTTGTTTCCTTTCAGAGAACAGCATGGCTGGCAGTTAAAACCACAGAAGAATTCGTACAAAGTTAGGAGGCTTCTGATAAGGAAGTCTTGCAAAATACTGAACTTTTTTGGCCTCAGGCAAAGAATTTTTTTTCTGGTGGATAAACAACAGTATCATCCTACTAACATGTGTAAATTCTATTCCTTCATGCACAAATTCCATAATTATTTTTCAGGCTTTCACAAACAGCATGAATTCTATATTATGCATGGTCCTACCCTGTAACGAATAAATTTGCTTTTAAAAGTCTGCAGCCCTAACAAAATAAATAGGAAGTAAACAAGAGAAACAGAAATAGGAACTGTTTCAACATGCTGATTGTAAATAAGGTAAAAAAAAAGAAAAAAGAAAAAAAGAAAAACCGCTAAAGTGTATTCAAGGTTTGATAATGATTTCCAAATGAGACTCTTCTAAATGTAACACCTTCAGACAGCTGTAAATTTGATCTACAACAGTAACAACTGTAGCAGCAATTTCTAATCAGGAATTACTAGCCCAGTCATGTCTGGTACATTTTTTATTCATAGTTTTATGTTTTTCTTTTAGCATCCATTTTAAGAGAATTGCATATTTTTTGAAATAAAATGACAAAACTGTACTGTGGCTCAGTTTAGAGCAAATACAGAAATTAATATTTTTGCTTTTGAAATGCCACTGCAATGGAATTCCTTTTCCTTGACAAAATGGGTTCACCAGTGCCAAGAACATTTTAAGATTTTAGATCCACTTCTATTACAGGTACGTGCAGCAAATGCCTCTAGTTCCATGCCCTCACCCACACACATTAAGAACAACCTGAAATTTGATCAACACGGTGAGATTACAAAGAATAAAGAACTGTCTATATGATTCAGATTGCAGAAATCAAGAGAATTAACTAATATAAGGTGTACGAAGCACACAGATATGCACAAGCTAAACTTCCGAGATTTCCAGGTCATGCCTGCTGATGTCATCAACCAATTTCGTTGTGGAAGAGTGCGCATAAATTTGCTTTATATTACGCCTGCTTTCTCCAACTAGATACTTGTATACATAACTATGAGTGTGTGACAAGTACCACTGAAATCAACATTATTCACGTAATTCAGGGTTTGCACCACCTGCAGACTTGGACCAGGGTACAGTCCTGTGGACTGGAAGAGAGCAAAATACTGAGTTTTTTTTTCTGCTCTAGAGAAATTTGCTTATGTTAGTCTGCTATTACTAATTATTACTTTGAAAATAAAGTCAAGGAACCTGGGCTACATGTGAAATAATTTTCTCCTTGGAGCTAAACGAGCTAAAACAAAGAGTTCTAAAGAGTTTTCAGTCAATATCCCTGAGCTTTATTTCTTTATCATAGAAGAATGCCATTAAAAAGTAGACCAATTATAGACACACTGTGTGACACACTTTATAAGCTCAAATTATTTAATTCTTTAAGAAGTGTTTAAGTGGAAGGAGCCCTATTATTCCCACCATCTGGGAACCCAAGGTGGTTTTGTACACCTGCAGCTTCTCTTCAATGACATAGTTATTGCATCAACCATTTCTCCTACTCTGTAAACCAACTATTTCTCTTCAAAATTACGTGAGGGTATGGAAGCAATGTGCAAACAACTGCACTCTAAAGCTCTAAAAATATTAGTTAAGAAATGGATGTATTACAGTGATCTGATCAAAATATCTTTTTTATCAAAATATCTCTTTTTGTGCAAAAGGTAACTGCTTATATCTACATAAATTGAGGTGTCTCTGTATTTTTCCCCTGCTGAAAAAGTAGTGCAGAAAAAAGCCAGGAAATAACAGTTAAAAAGCTGGTGATTCCCACCTGGCAACCACTTTGAGTGCCACTCCAAAGTGCTGCCATGACAGTGTAAAGTCATGTCACTACTAATAATATTTTATTAAATCAGGATGTAGTTCAATTACAGCTGTTCTCCATATGATCAGCTCACTTCACTGGAGAGAAAGGATCTCCCTCTTCATATGTTTAAGGCAGACCTTGTGTGCAATGTGATTATTCAGCAGTGCAGGATGACAGACAATTCAACTTTTGCTCAAGCAGCCCCATAAATCTCTGCTCACATCACCCGGATCAACAAAACACGACTCCTAAAAACACTGCCTTTTGTTAGGCTTTCTTGATTTCATTCTCCTTTCTTGGTTTCCTGTTTGTTCTGGGATTTCTTTCTCTCTGCATACAGTTGTATGTGCACGAGAAAAAGAGAAAGGGAGGGCAAGGGAGTCTTGCATCAACACCCACACTTCAAACAGTAACACAGGATTCAGCAAAAATTGCCAGCTCTGACCTGCCACTCCTGCGGAGCAACAACAGTTGAAGGAACACTGGAGAAGGAACATAATTACTGCAAAGGGCTGTCCTGTCATCTCAGTGGCTGTATCCCCTCCATGCAGAAGAACAAGATTCAGTTTTGAAGTCGGTACCTTTTTACGCAAATACACCTCTATTTACCTTTTGACTGCCTGCCTTTTGGGGATGCCCTTAGGGCACACAAGTGCTGAAAACCTAAATGTAATGTAAAACCCAAATGTAACACAACTGTAATGACACTCGCTGCAAAGTCAGTCAAGTTGACAACACCACCTCAGTGCAGAAAAGGAAAACCAAATCAGCAATATGCCACACAAGAAACACTCATGCCCCACCAACAAGCATCACGTTGGAAGTGCTAGAGCAACTGCCAAATCCTGCATATCTTAGCACAAATCCCTGCATTTGCAATGCACTTTTTGGTTTTTCCCCCATCACAAGTGTTTCGTCCCAAGGACAGCGGGAATGCCAGGTTCCCTCTCCTCTTTTGCAACCCAGCCTGTTTTCTTTCAGGGCTCAGTCCTTGGAGTAATTCCAGCGCAATGAAGGGCAGTACGCCGAACACCCCTCAGCCACAGATCCCTGCCCCAAACCAGTGGGTTTCCTTCTGGAATCCCGTTGCAAAACCATTTGTACCATATAGCACAAAGCTCCCTGTTCCTGCAAGGCTATCTGTCAAAGTATATAGAATTATTACAACTGACAGCTACTTATGTATGTGGAAACTGCATTCTTTTTCTGGTATATTTTAGTCTACAGCCAAAAACAATTCTATGAATGTCCAAGGGTATGAAGACTACAGCAAATTAAGGGCACTTCACATCTGAATAAAAGCATCTGCTGAAGGAAGGGTGGTGAGAGTGGAATGTAGATATTTTCACTTAGCCTGTATTAACTTTGTATTTTTGATTAATTCATCTTAACTTTCCCAGCTTCCCCGTGTAGAGAAGTCCCCAGAGAGCTTGCAAGAGACTGTCATTCTTGCTGCTGTAGCAGCTCCTGTCACTGGAGGGCACACTGCTGCTGCTTTCGCAAGCTTTCACAGGCTCATCACAACAATTTTTGGACAGGTAATCTTTTTTTCTTTGAGAAAATAAATAAAAAAAAAATCTCCCTAGATTATCTGAATGCACAATTCTTCCTTTTATAGATCTCTGACTACCAAATTGTGCAAGAAAAAAACCCAAAACCCCCAAAAATAAAAAGCTGAAAAAAAACCCAGAGTTTTTATTTCCTGTGTAGTGTTCCAGACAGTGTAACTATTCATTAACTTTAAAGCATACAGTTTAAAATTCTGTTTTTCTTTTGGTCTCGGCTTTATATCCTGGAGTTCATTTAGACCAAAACCAAATCCCTGGCTCTGATTCTGCCCTTAATATTAGGAAAATTGGGCTTCCATCCATTTAGGCTGTTATGCTTATTCAGCATTTCCTCTAAATACTTGAGGAAAAACCTGACCCAGGTAAAGCTCCTTCTTAAGGATATGCATTGAACCCCAAAGAAAATCCTTTTCATTTTGCCTGTGCTCCTCTGGCAGTGCTACCTCAGCTGTCGAGCATCCAGATAGTGTGAAACACTGAGCTATCGTGCAAATTAAAAAAGAATTAATAGAAAAAAAAGAAAAAAAGAAAGTCTTCCTAAATGTTTAAAGCTCACGCAATAGAAATCATAAAGCAATGAATTCTCCGAGACTACCTGTCTTATGCAACCCCTATGTAGCGTGTAGGGATAATTGCAGCACCTCCGAATTCCTGCCAGGTTCCTCCACATGATGCTTG
>VZTL01041532.1:0-15116 GCA_013400535.1 Scopus umbretta
CCTTATTTAAAACAAGTCAATGAAATCCTGATTCTTTTGACACTTCACTGGACATACCGCTACAGCTTCTGTGGCAACAGGAATTTGCTGATTACATTGAAGTGATGAGAGACATTTCAAAGATTGCTTAAAAACTTTCCTCTTTTCTTTTTAAGGAAACCTCTATGGGCGTGGAGCAACAGATAATAAAGGACCTGTCTTAGCTTGGATAAATGCAGTGGAAACATTTAGGGCCTTGAAATTAGTAGGTATCAATGAATTATTATTATTATTATTATTATTATTATTATTATTATTATTATTATTATTATTGTCGTTGTCGTTGTTTTATAGTATCATCTCTCTGGAAAGATGCATTTACCTTCCTGTGAGTTAGATGACATGTCTCTGTCCCAACAGACTACATGCATTTGAAATATTGGCTTACTTCTAATGCTATATCCAGGGCACTGGTCCCACTCCAGTAAGAATCTGTCCTTGAGCATTCCCATTTTGAACAGTCTGTATGCAATGTAAATATGCTATTGCTGCCATTGCTCTCCAGAGGAAAACACACTTGGGGAAGCATTCAATATGTATTACGTACATTAAACAGCTTTGATACCCTATTCTCGTGGGAGATTTTAAAATGGTAAAAAAACCATAGATCACAGATTGGTCGTGAAGACTCATCTCTACTGTTACATTCTGCCAATCTTTGGTTTTGTCTACCTACAAGTTAACTTCAATTTATGTGTATGCATGAAGAGAACAAGTATCAAAAAATGCTCATACATAATGGGCTGTTCTTTCACCGATGTATTAGGTTTATCAAAACAAATGCTTCAAATGGGTTCATTAACCAAGTACAAATGTACTCACTTGTAGCGTGACATATCTCTAAGAATCAAAATTTGTCTAAATTATTACAATCACCAACACAGTTATCTTTAAATTAGTCTGCATATTTAAAAATTTTGGGCTAGTTTTAACCCCAATGCAAAGCTAAACCAACATATCATCTAAGCTTATAACTTGGTTAGCCAGCATCCTTTAAGGTGAATTTGCACGACACATTTTGTGAGATTGTTGGGAAACAGTTTTGTGCCTCTGTTACGACATTATGGCACAAATTGACCGTAAGTCTTGACTTTTAGAGTCCTTTTGCAACCTTCTGGAAAACTGATGTTTTTCTTGCATCAATAGTACTGAATTGACCTAAGTGTCTCTTAAGTGCTAGCAAATCCACATGTTATTTGCCTACAGATTAGCTGTTGTAAGTGGATATGGTTATGGGGCTGTCTTTCTGCATCTTTCCAGTATTTCAAATCACTAATAGCTGTTTTGGCATTTTAACAAGCAAGCAAAAAGAAATCTTTGTCATTTGAAGCCTTGCCCCAGAAAACAGCACAGACCATCAAACAATATTAATGAACAGTTTGTTTCTACATTTTTCGTGGTCGTTCGATGAACCATTGGTGAACCCATCCATAACACAAGTTCATTTAATTCTACACATTTGTTCCTGCATTTAATCTGAGCATTGAATCAAAAGATAAAACATGTTAAAAGCTGTAATGAGAAAATGAATTGGAATGGGAAACTAAGCTCCAATTTATTTCTCCTATGGGATGTGTCAGCATTTCTAACATGCACTATTCCATAATAAAAGTTCTCTTAATTACCCTTGGAAATACATCCTTATGAACTCGCAGGCAAATGGATTCATGAGTGCTAAAAGGACAATTACATTAGAATCACCAGCAGCATTTTTACCACTGTGTGACTAACTCTGGTGATAGAGAACATGTTGGGAAAACCGCAGCAGTGGACCTCTGCCTGCATGGACACTAACAGCGGAAATATAAAAGGAAATTTTCTGTGAAAATGCAACTGTTATTACACAGGCTTTCCAAAGGAATCAGTATATTTAATAGTACTGACAGAAATCCCATTTTATGAGACAGTCCAGCAAGTTTTCTGGAAACAAAAGGAAAAAAGGTATCATTTACATTCTCCTTCAAAAATGAAAAGTACAGAAAAACATGAAGAACAAGATGACTTTTGGGGAAACTACACGTGTATATTTATCAGTGCCCTTTCCATTGAAACAAGCTATATATCCTACGTCCTTCTTTTCCTAATGCAGCTCGTAATGCAAGCCTGTAAGCCTGTCTGCTTTTGATTTTTTAAGGTTTGTTTATTTTTGAAAATGCTTGTTCCTTACCCAGACTTCTCTAATGTTCATTTAGGCTATGCCAGTAAACTTCAAGTTTGTAATTGAAGGCATGGAAGAAGCAGGGTCCTTGGGGCTAGAAAAATTACTTGAAGAAGAAAAACAGTGCTTTTTCTCTGATGTTGATTATATTGTGATTTCGGACAACCTCTGGCTCAGCAACAAGAAGCCTGCCCTTACGTATGGGAGTCGGGGAAATGCCTGCTTCTGTGTGGAGGTAAAGGACGTGGGTTCCTTTGAACTGGGCCCCCGACCAGAGAGCACTGATGTACCTGTAACCACATCTATAGCTGCATGCAGAGACTGAGAGCAAGCTTAATATCTACAAATAGAGACCTTTCTCCCATATTCTTTTTTGCTTGTGCAGATTTCCCCCCTCATTTCAGTTCAATTAGCCTTATTTACTTTCATTGACTTTTTCTTCAATCATCATTTCTCCATTTGTGCTCTTACTCCTTGATCCCTTTCCTAGCCCATTACTCTCCTGCCGCTTTTCCAGTCTTTTCTTACCAATCCCTCTGCACATGAACTCTGTTCTCTTGCAGCATCGTCCCTACACCCCCGACTCGCTCCAAACCCATTTCTTCTGCAGCTCTGCCCTTTTTGCAGCAGACACTGCTTAGTGCAATATATCTGCCTAAAGGGACTCAATTCAGTTGGATCCCTGGGCTTAAAAGCTACACAAAATTTTTTGTAACCATTGACAGAAGCAAATAATAGTGCACTGTAGTGTATTTAGGAGCCAACGTGAGCTATTGTGAAATGAAGAGCAGAAATTTCTCATCTGGAAACTTCCTGATGAAGCATAAAAGGAATTCAGAGAAAAGATTAAAGAACTAGAGAACTAAAGAAAAATCTGCATTAACCTTTATGTCTGAACTAGAATGACATTTGCTTTTAACCAAAAAAGCCTCAGCAGCCTTGATTCAATTCTTCTAAATCTTGGTTAAGAAAAATGATGCTATTAAAACCACAAAAATGATCTCTGCCTGCTACCAGACAGTGGGCTGTAATGAGGTTTTGAGAAGAATAAACAAGTTTGTTGCAGGCAAATAGTTTATGATAAACCTGCGTATGAAAATGTGTCTGGAAAAAGAATCCATTTAATAAACCAAATGCCTCTCTAGTCTAAAGCTGTATGATTCAAGAGACCTCTAAATCCTTGTTTGTTGCAGTCTGGAATTAAGGTTGGACACGCATTTTCTTCGTGCAAAACGAGTAAGGTCCTGTCTTGCCTTTGTAATGAAGATTTTGCATTAAATAAAAAGGATAAAGAACTTAAAGAATTTATTCTGTGATGTTAGAAACAGTAATATGCAAGTGTTTCACGTACGGTGTATTTAATCTTACTGAAGCAGAGGAGGGAATGGAGAAGGACCCTTGCTTTCAAATGCCTGTAAGTGCTATAGACAGCTGAATTTCTCTCTCCAGTGGTTAACAAAAGAGCCCTATCTTCTTTCTCCCAGAAGCAGATTGTTCCTGGCATGATGTTTTCCATTTCATAAATAGAAACACATAATTGTTTTCTATTAATTTGTGGCCTTGTTTAAAAAACTGAAGCCACCAGGTGCCATGGTGGAAAACAAATACTCACAGAAGAACACGGCAGGGAGTGCTTATATGTAACCAGTGCTTTTGGTACAGGTTGAATGTGGCAGCAAGGACCTTCACTCTGGAACTTTTGGAGGCATCATTCATGAGCCACTGACGGACCTGATAGCTCTGCTGGGTAATAACACGTGTCATTGCTCAGGAGTAACTGGGGAACCAACGGCTAGCAATCAGCCTAATGAAGATCAGTGCCATGTTTAATTGACCTGAGTAAGGCAAGTCTAAATGAAGCACGATTCCCAGGTTTCCAAATCACAGCATAGCTATGGTGGCAGCAGCTGAGAAGGAGAATGTCCCCGGTAAGGCCAGGTCCTCAGACATGTGCCCGTTCAGCTGATGCCAGTCGTGTATCAATCAAGAACATCTAAGGACTGCTGGCAACTTGCATACATACACACATAGCGCAACCTGACTTTTTAAAGCTGATTTGTATCTCAGTAAGATGATGTTTTCAGGTCAGCAGCTGGGCTGACCCACCACACACTACACACAAACAGCAGCTCAATGGTTTTCTTAATAAATATGAAAATACACCAGCGTAGGTGCTACAACTTGATGGATGCAAACAGTTGCTAGTAGTTAGTTATTAGGCTTACTCATTTGGTAAAGAGTTAGGTAGAAAAGGTGTTGTGATTGCCGAGTGGAAGAAATAGGTCCCACTTGTGCTGATATCTCTATCTTATTTTGTAGACAGCCTTGTGGATCACACAGGTCGTATTCAGATCCCTGGAATCTATGACAGCATCGCAGCCCTGACGGAGGAGGAGAGGAAATTGTATGAATCAATTGAATTTGATCTAGAGGAACATAAATATAATAGTGGCGTAAACAAATTCCTCTATGGCACCAAGGTAACACTAAATCTGTATGTCAGCAGAAAGAATTTAAATCACTCATTCGTAGCATTTATGTATAAAGCCAAACTGAAAGTTATTTTCAGGAAGCGGCAAACTCAAAATAAAATAAAGGAGCACATAGCATTAAAAGGTAAATAAAATTAAGCTGCTGAAAATGCAAGCTACTACATCTGGGAAAAGCGACTGAAATGTGAATAATCAATGAAAAGGAATAATGCAAAACTAACTATGTCACTCCCCCTCTCCTGCACTGCAGATCCTCTCTCCCTCACCTAACCAGCCAAAGAAAAGAACATTAAAACCCCTGCATATGGGTTACATAGTAGGAAAGAAGTTGTATTCGGCTCTGGAAAAATGGGGAGGCAGCTTTAGGCAGATGTGTTTTGGGGTGGGTTTTATGTGCTTAATTCAGATTTTGAGGTCTGTCGTGCACACCAAAAAAGCACCCAAAGCTGTAAGCCTCGCTTTGCCAGCATTTAAAAATTATACCCTAAATAAAAAAACAGCAGGTAAGGACTGGCTCCGAAAGATCTCTCTGCACAAGGGTGGCAGCTGGGAGAAAGGAAAGAAGTGATTCTTTTCTTTTATCACTAACATAATTATACTGGTATAAGCTGTATTCTGGATGCTTTTATTTCCATGAAAAAGCCTCTGAATTAGCCTAAGCTAGACTGTAATAATCAGTCATACAGAAGTATAATGTAACTACACTAAGTAAGTGTTGATGCTTTACCTATATGAAGTGGTGCAAATTTTACATGTGCATAAAGCTCTAGTCTCATAAAACTGGAGTAGAAGGAGCAGCGCCCTGGGGTTCTGCACGAAGACCAATTTATAATTTATATATTTCTCCTTTCTTCTCTAGAATAAACTTTTTTTTCCCTTACCCTTCTCATCTTCTCCAGAAATACACATCAACTTGGTTACTGAACATTGTCATCTTACTACCTCTTGTATAACTTAATGCTCCTCAGTAGAATTTCTTCTCTGGTATCATCTGGGAGGGGTCTGGCTGAACTGGTCACAGGTTTCTCCTATGAGAAGTTCTGAGATCAACAGATGGTCAGGTCGGAAGTTGTTCTGATTTTTCTTTGCACTAGAAAAAGTTTACTTCCACAATATTTTAAAATAATGCTCCACTTCTCTTGCTGTGCATGAAAAGCTGTTCTCATCCAAATATTTCTAAAGGTAAACAAATGTTGACTGGAAGAAATAGTATTTTTTTAAAATGAAAAGATATGAGCATATGTTTAAATTACAAATCAAACACCTTTAAAATACAGAGGTCTCCAAATACAAATTTTAGGTTGGAAAAAGGTGGTTTCTTCACATCAATTTATATCAATTGTGAATGGCTCCAGTGTCATCCTTTATATTTTCAATGTTGGTTTTTTTTGAAGGAAGAAATACTTCTACACCTGTGGCGTTACCCTTCTCTCTCTATTCATGGAATTGAAGGAGCTTTTCATGAACCGGGAATTAAAACTGTCATTCCAGCAAAAGTCATTGGCAAATTTTCAATCCGTCAGGTCCCCCACATGGACCTTTCAGTTGTGAAACAACAGGTAAGAGGCAAACCTTTTCTTTGGCCTCTGCTGTGTAAACTAAGTCCCTCTTAGCACCTCACAAATTTACACCCGAAGTAGTAAACTGAACGTTTCTAGCATTAATTTGTTTCTGAGAGCAGAAGTGGGAATGTGGGTGTAAGCTTGAGCTGCAAGAAGCTGAGCATTCCTGACTGCAACGTGTTTTCCTTGCAGGTGGTGGAGCACTTGGAGGGTGTCTTTTCCAAGAGGAACAGTCCAAACAAACTGAAAGTGTCTATGCCTTTGGGTGCGAAGCCCTGGCTCGCTGATGTTAATGATCCACTATATAAAGCAGCAAGAAGGGCAATAAAAACAGGCATGTTCCTTCTTTTTTTCAGTCCTTAATGTGTCTGCAAGTGTGCAGGGGAATTGTGCTCATCCATAGGGCAAAAGGGATTTCCTGGTTTGGTGCTGCAGTCACTTCCATCTCATTGATGTATGCACCTTATTGACTTTGATAGAACAACTCAGCCCTTGAGGCCTCCACCTTTTCCTGAATTGGGGTGCGTTTAACAGGAGTAACCAGAAGACCTCATTTAGTTCTTTTGTGTACTGATACAAAGCCAGAGGTTTGTAGAGTGCAACTGATTCATGAAATCAATTGGCTACATGCTCAGAAGCTCTTTATGTTTGAGCAGATAGCTGACATTTGGTAGCTAAAGACAGCACCTTTACTTCGCTTAATGAATTCATTCTTTCCATATATTTCAGTTTTTGGAGAAGATCCAGATTTGATTCGGGATGGTTCAACAATTCCTGTTGCCAGAATGTTTCAGACTATAACACAGAAAAGTGTGATGATGTTTCCGATTGGAGCAGCCGATGATGGGGAGCACTCCCAGAATGAGAAAATAAGCAGGTTTCTTTTATTTCCCTATTTGCACTATAAGAGAAGGGAGGAGAACCGAAGTTCCTGGGTACCCATGCATAAGCAGTGCCAGATGGGAAGCTTTGCTATCCACCGGACAGTCCCAAACTACTGTCTCTGGCACACTTGTTGCTGTGCCAAGCAGAAAGCAAAATTCCCAGCCCAACGCATATCACTATATACTTTTCATGAAGTGTTTACTCAGTCTTTAAATACATTGCACTGACAATTTTCATTTCACTGTGTCGTAGTTTAACCCCATTCAGCAACTAAGAACCACACANTTGTCTCTGGTCTGAAAGATGATGATGCAGATGGGGACTTTTCCATCACAGCATCAATTTCACAGCATTCCAATCAGACATATTCAGGCCAATGGTTAAGTAAAGGTTTTAACGGTTTTCAGTATAAATTGATATAAAGGTGTATTTATATCACAGGGACCACAGCTAGTGTAATTATATCAAAACTAGCTTAAACTTACCACTTGTGTTCATTCTTTGAGGAGCCATGGTGAGATACTGTTCAGCGTGTTGCCTGAACATTTGTGCAGCTTCTGAGTTAAGTCATGGCGAGCTCAAGGAACTGGAGAATCCTACAATAATTCTCAATTTTTTTTTTTTTTGGTTGTCTCTCGGTATAGGCTCAACCCTTGTGGCTACAGACAATAGTAATTAGGGGACATAACACTGGAAAAAGGTTCCTCAGTGAATCCTTCAGAGGAATGCCAATTGCAGGATGTCCAGGATTTCTGTGCACTTGGTCCTTTTTTCAAGTGACCAATCTTGCAAATTCCTCTGAAGACTCTGAAGACTTCACCAGACTATACCACTAATTTGAAGAGCAGAACAGCCTGACAGGGCTTCATTGTCTTTCTTTTCTTCTTCACAGACACAACTACATTG
Source organism: Scopus umbretta (assembly GCA_013400535.1). Taxonomy (NCBI): domain Eukaryota; kingdom Metazoa; phylum Chordata; class Aves; order Pelecaniformes; family Scopidae; genus Scopus; species Scopus umbretta. The sequence goes on from VZTL01041532.1 coordinate 8,043, forward strand.
AAGGAACCAAAGTGTTTGCAGCCTTTTTCCTGGAGATATCAAAGCTACATCAGCACTTACAGAAAACTTCCAACACAGAGACTAACAACTGATAGACCATCACGAAAAAATCAGCAAAGCTGATTTTTTTAGTCTTAAGCTTTCTAACTTCCTGATTGGGAAAAACATATAAATCACATATCAGTGGGTCTGAATTGGTGGGGGAAAAAAAATGCCATGCTATTACTTGGCTTATTACTAAATGGCATGCGTTTGTGATCTGATCAAGTGATCCTACCCCTAATGCTATAAAATAGGGTTAGGGACAGTTCATTCTTTCTGCCTGGAATATGTTACAGTCTGGTTTTAAAATTCAGAGCAATGGGAATTTTGGCATATATTTTATGAAAATGACTTTATTTCTGTTTTGTAGTATGCCCGTGTTCATGCCACCTAGCTCATATTTGTTTCTGAATATGAGCAATTTGCAACACTGTCGTTTCCTCCCCATTAGATATAAAATTTCACTATTTCATTATTTGAAGAAAGGTCCACTATCACGTTAATCTCTTCCCTGTCCTTCACAGAAGGCTGTAAATAGGAAATGCAATACAATTAGCTCACTGAATCTGATGCAAAGACTTGCCTATGAATATTTATTTCTGGGAATAGTCACTGAGGTCAACAGAATTGCAATAGTAAATAAACATTTCCAGGTCTGGATTCTGCCTTTTTCCCCCTATTTAATCCAAATGTCCTCTTATTGTGCTGCAAGCACAGTTTTCAGAATCACTACATAATAGGTTTCCTTAATGTGGCTTTCTTTTTGTACAACAGAAAAAAGTTTTTGTAACTATCTCTCCTGGCCAAGGTCTGTCATCAGAAGGGCGTTTTTCCACGTATTTAGCAACTCATTGTTGCTAATTACTTTTAAAGCATCAGATTACATTGGTAATTAAATCAAAGGCAAATGCTGTATTTTGAAATAAAAAGCAGAGTTGAGAGTTCTGTTTTCTGTTTAAGCAAAACACCTAGCACAAATTCCTCAATTCACATACATATATATATATATATATTTTAATTTCAGAATGTGATTTTTATGATAGCATGTAGTTATTTCACACACAACCAAAGTGACTGAACCAGATTTAAACACAAACTTAGTAGTGCTATCCCTACTGCTAAAACAAATGACGTTAATTAAATTACGGAAAGCAGTTGGTATCTTTCCTTTCTCTCCTGCTCCCTCTCCTGCAAAAACCTGCAAGAATAAAGACAATTAAGAGTATAAGGTGTGGATGTGGAGTCTATAGAAGGGAATATTGCACCACAGATAACGTGTATGAACAGCTGATGTCAAAAGTTATCAGGCTAAAAGTCTTGGCTGAATTTAAAAACATAAGCAAGCTTCTGATTTTTAGTAGCTCCCCTGAAATTCCTGGGAGCTGGACATAAAGGGAACTGGCCTTTTAAGAGGTCTGGGAACAGCAATTATCCAGGATACTTAGGCTTCAAATCAGGTTCTTAATAAACGCCTGTTTTCAGACTTCCCCGGGGCTGTGAGGCTCACGGTTCAGCTGGTAAGCAAGGATGCTGGCCGCTGACAGCGTCCATGGAAAAAGGAGGACCCAGCTCAGTCTCTCTTACTTGTGTTGGCTCTGCAGACTGCGTAACCGTGTCAAGAAAGAGAACTCCAAGACAAGACAGGCTGAACAGGTCCTCTACCGTCTCTCAGCAACCTTTGCCTGTTTAAACCATTTAGGAACAAGTATGGTAAGGAACGCCGCAGTGGAGAGCACTTCAGCGCCTGCACAGGACTCGGGGCAGATCGGTCCATGCTTAAAAGCTATCGCTCCATAAAGGTAAATTATTGAATTTTGCTGAAGTATTTAAGGACATACAATTGACATAAAACATTATTTGGAATCTCCTGTTTTGCAGTGGCTTTAGAAAGTGACTTCAACCATTGTTGAAAGAACAGCTACTCATAGATATGACTCCTTTGGCAGAAGAGCAGAGCAGAAAGCTCGGTGATACGTCGGAGGTGGTATATTGCCTCACACAAGAGGTATGGAGTCTGCGTTTCTAGGACTATAACTGCTTCGGAAAACAGTACCATCCATGCTGTCTATGGGCTCTACAACACGAAGAAGCACAGCTGAAGGTAGACTTATGCTAGATGTAGTGTTTTCTGTTGCTCTTTGGAACACCAAATAAAATACAGTCAACAAAGCACCATTTTATAAGCACAGGCACAATCAGAGCAGTGCACTGAAATAAGGTTCTGCTCTGAAGTAGCTACTTACTGTCAAGTAAAAACCATGTGTGTGAAACCAATTAATTATTCAGATGATCTTCATGCCTTCTTCAGTCCCAGAAGGGAGGGATAGCAGAAAACTTCAATTTCAGATTCTCCTGTCAATGAAAGAAAGCACTGGAGAAGCCACTCCTGCCCACGGGGGTATCCAGAGCTACTCTTTCCCTCTTAGATCGAGACAGGGCATCGGCCAGTCATCCTGTCTTTTTCTTTTTTTCTGGTGCGCAGCATCTCATCAGCCTTTTGAAAAAAAAAAAAAAATGTGCATTTTCCTAAGGTCTCTACGGTTATACACCATTGCTAGCAATACTACTTCTTGGTTGCATTAACAGCTATTTGTTGCCACAGTAAGTTAAAGATAACTCTAAAATAATAGTGTTAGAAATAGGTTAGTTTAGCAAGTTTGCTTCTATTTGTTAGCCTTACTCTAGATACGCCATATCCCATGTCAGAGCATATTAGATATTCTCAAATCCTGACCAACTAACTACAGAAATCATATGTACACTTTGTACGTGTACATAGGCATACACGTGCATGTAGCTGTATGTGTGTATATATATATGTATACGTACATACACTCACAAGATCTAATCCTGACATTGTTATTAAAAAAGATTTCTTGTTCATACTGATTCGGCTTTTTCTTATTAAGGGTTGAATAATGGCTTTTGGTTTTGGCCAATTTATGTGCAAAACTACAAATGCTACAATAAGTTTATTAGCACAGTTTACACAAACTCACAGAAAAGGGACACCAAAAAGAGGTGACTTTTCAGTGTAAACTGGACTGGTTAAATTTTGTTCTAGATTAATTTTTTACACTGTGATAAAGGTCTAAGTGTTAGTTTGTGTTTATGTCAGGATATCTCTTCACAGTGAAACCTAAGTACCGTTTGATTCACATATCATACTCGTGTAACCATACAAGAGGATGCTTTGCTGATTAAACCTGCCCAGATAGTACGAAAACAGCTTTGTGGGGAACGTCCAACAGCAGCATCTATGCCTTTGAGAGCTTGATTGAGGTATCAAGACTTGGATGCCTAGTGCCACCGGGAATGTCCTACAGTACCTGAGAAATATGCCCCAAGGATGGGAGACACAACTCGAGCCCTGTGTGAACGCTGCCGGTAGGGTGGCAGCTGGCTGAATGCAGCACCCCCGAGCACCTCTAATAGCACTCGGTGCCTGTACGTAGTGGGTCAAGGTCTGCCTGTCTCCCTGGTACGTTGTCCCAAGTCTTCCCCACTGTAGGCTGTACATCCATGTTGTAGGGAATGCTCAAGGGTGGGATCATATTTTCCTACTAATTATTAATGTGAAAGAAGAAATTGGAACACTTTCCATTTAAAATCAGTGGGCTTAAGTGTGAAAGTTGCTTTTTTATATTAGATAAATACAGTTTTTAATCCTTAAGTAATGTCTCAAAAGAGAAGACTAAAAAATGTGGCAGTCAGCTAAAAATCATGGAGAATGAGTCAAATAATAAGATGTTGACAAGAGGAGCTGAAGGCATAGAGAGATGAGCAGCCTCCTGAGACGAAGAACTAATCAGGTCACCATCTGCTTAGCATGTGGAAGTGGAAGATTAGGCTTACTCACGTAGTTCTGGTTTCCCTTTTCAGTAACATTACTCCCAAGAAGCTTGACACTGACTTCTGCTAGTTATTCCACTCAGAATACAGCATTTGGCTTGTTTGACAAAATGTTATACAATGCCTTGCTCGTTAAGGATGTCCATAGTCCATGTTTGGACAGGGGAGATTGTGCAACTGTGCCTTTACCGGTGACACAGGAGCCCGTGCCACAGCGGCTGGTGCCAGCGAGGAGCCACAGTCCCCTTGTTCCTGCTGGAAACTTCCACCTACAAGTAACATGTAAAGTTAAATACTCACGCATGAAAAAAGTCTTGAAACACAATCTTCTCACATCATATCTCCTGTTTAGTATCCCTGGCTCACCTGCGTGTTGCTCATCACTAGGGTCTGAGGGGTGCCCGCGTGTGCGAAACGTGCGTATGGGTAAGGGTACGTACCTGCATGCCCTTGTTCTCACCTACCTCCAGAGCCTGTCCTCTCTGCGAACGGAAACACTTCACTGCCAGGTTATTTTCCACCACAGGATTTTCTAGGATCCTAAAAAAACCCTGCAGTCTCTCGTTCCTTCTCCTTTTCACTTGCTTTTTCAAATACACCTGGTTTTAGAAGACCTCCTTTAGAAAGATGCTGACTCTGGAATTGGTCGGAACTGCACACATTACCATAGTTTTGGTGCAAGTTACTCTCTTATAGAGAAAAAGTGTGGTACTTTGCCAACACTTATGGCCCCAAGGTGAAAATCAATTGATTTTCAAATTTATACCTTGTATCATAGAATCACAGAGTATCTCAAGTTGGAAGGGACCCATAAGGATCATCCAGTCCAACTCTGCAAATACCCATGTACGTCTGTATTTTGAGCTGCAGACACATCATGTCCTTTAAGAGGTAAATAATTATATACATATTTTAAACAGGAACGTACGGATAGAAAAATATGAACAGTTCCTTGTTAACAGAGTGCATTTTCATCTACTTAGCTCTGCTGCCAAATATTTCAGTGACCTTCTCCCTTGCATTCTTCAGAAACGTGTATGAAGGACAACTTCACATTACAGGTCATTTTGATAAATACACAGTAAATGCTTTTCCTAGGATATTGCTGCATTAGATTACATAAAGATAGACCAGGAAATTCAAACTGACATGCTAATAATGCAAAGCTAGTGGTACACAGTTTTGCAAGCTCTTTGCAGATTTTTTTTCAACTGAAGTATGAGCTTGAACCAAACTCAAGACACTTAGACATCATGTGGGTATTTCCGCTGGTTCCTAAGGAGGTAGGTGGAAGAGCCACCGACTGCTGTAACGGGGCTTTCCAGCCCTGCCTGAGGAACACCAGTTCCTGCAAAGCTGTCCAGCTGATTCTGCCACCCACACGGAACGACTTGAGATGGAGGGNGTGGGTTTGCGAGGGATGAATTATACAGTGGCAGAGCTGTAAATACTGGCAAGCTGGACATCTTCACACACAGCAGATAGTACAGGGTAAGAAATGAATCTCTTTCATTTTACTGCAATGAATTACCTTTTTATTAAAAAAACACAGTACGACAAAAACAAATCCTTGGAGGTTTAGCATTGTCAGCCTCCAGACAGACTTATATATAGCCGTACTTAAAAGAAACCAGACGTTGCGTACGTATGCATGAACAATACTGATGCTGCTACCCGTCTTAAAATCATCTCGGTGATCTCTCGCTCTGAAATAACATGAAGTGCCAGCCAACTGCATGTTCTCCGTCCTTTAGGCGGTTGCAAATTTCTAATTATTTTAAAAATTATTTTTACCTGTAAGAATAATAAAAAATCGTGCTACCCATGTCTTTCTATTTGTGGAGCTGACGATTTTTTTTTTTTTTGGTTTTGTTTTTCTGAACTTCAAATTGAAACTGTAATCTCTGAAACAGAAACTGAAAATTTTTCAACGTGACACACTCCTGACATGCAGCCCTCTGGCGTGAATAAACAAGTGGTGGCAGAGCCCTCATAAGAATTTCCTGCAAGTTTGTATTACTCTTTTTTTCACACTGAAAAATTCAATAGTACTGCTTTTCTCACCTCCTGTGCGTTACTGCCTTCCTGACAAGACAGCAAGTTCTATATGCAGGGTTACTGTTGTGGTTTAACCCCAGTTGGGAACCAAGCACCACAGAGCCGCTCGCTCACCCTCCCCCCGCCCCGGTGGGATGGGGGAGAGAAGGGGGAAAAAAAACCCCTAAAACCCGTGGGTTGAGATAAAGGCAGTTTAATAGGACAGCAGAGCAACAGAAAATAATAATAATAATAATGGTAAAAGAATATACCAAACAAGTGATGCACAATGCAGTTGCTCACCACCCGCTGACCCATGCCCAGCCAGGCTCCGAGCAGCGATCGCTGCCCCCCAACCAACTCCCCACAATTTCTATACTGAGTGTGACGCCATATGGTATGGAACAGCCCTGTGGCCAGCCTGGGTCAGCTGTCCTGGCTGTGCCCCCTCCCAGCTTCTTGTGCCCCTGGCAGAGCATGGGGAGCTGAAAAGCCCTTGACTGGTGTAAGCACTGCTGAGCAACAACTAAACCATCAGCGTGTTATCAGCATTGTTCTCACCCTAAGTCCAAACACAGCACTATAGCAGCTGCTAGGAAGAAAATGAACTCTGAGTTAAGCTGAAACCAGGACAGTTACCGTCACCAATTTGTCAGCAACCCTGACGTTCCAGTGACTGCTTAAAATGACACAGGTTTTCAGTCACAGCGGAAGGATGGTAAGATCTGCCAAGTACATCCTTTCTCAAGTCTTGTCTTTTTTGGTTCTGGATACAGACAGTTATATACCTCACTTCCTATTGAAAAGCAGTGGAATGAAAGAAAATACATTTTCAACAAACCAACCAACCCACGATGAAGAGCTGTTCTACTGACTTCATCACTGGTGAACAAGCTAGTTGTGATGGTCTGTGGTGCCTTTGCCGAGCCACCGCTGTAATGTGCGCACAGAAGTGTACGGGCCCAGAAAAAATACATGACTCTTCAGCTGCAATTCTCTCGAGGTGGTGGTCTATCTTAAAATGGAGTTTTCTGAATGGAGCAGCCCGAAGTCTTAAAGTACAGTGTCCATGGGTCAAAAATCCAGTTGTCCGATTCAAGCAACCTCAGTATTAGGCAGCAAGGGAAAAAGAAAAAAAAAAAA
>VZTL01041534.1:0-42133 GCA_013400535.1 Scopus umbretta
ACTCCTTGAGGCTCAACCCTTGCTTGTTGAGAAATGCCAGGACATTTGATACGAATATTTCACTGAACTCGAGGGGAATTTTTAACAGGTATACCTTTATATATATATAAAAATATATATATTCATGTCTGTGTGTTTGCAAGTATTAATCAATTTAAGTAGTCTGTAGGTGTATGATTTAATTACAAAGTGAGTCTTATATTGTTGCTAGATAGACATATATTATCCTTATACACATAAACTGTTGACCAAGTTCAAGACTAAGAATGGACCTAGCCGCACCTAGACTCCTCTCTGAAAAGGAGTTTAGAAAGGAAGGGGCTCTGTTCTGAACCTCATGACTCAATGGGAGGGCCCTCCTTATCTCCTGCATCCTTGATCTCTCTGTGAATCATCCTAACTTGAGTGTAACTTAATTTTCCTTTGTGCTCTTCCATGTAGCAATAGAGTGGGCCTTGTCATCTTTGAATCTTTAAGTCACTGGTTTGATTAATTTTGTCTAATCACTTTAATTGACTGATGATTCAGTGCTATTAAAAGACCACAATCAAATCCTGTGATTTGCTATAAGTAAATTCTAAACTGCTACTAAATCAAACTGTGTAAAGTCAATCCTTCACGACGTTAACATAGTCAGCAGGAGGATTCACAAATCCGTGTTTGCGGCAAATTGGCGTAGTCGGCAGGATTCACAAATCTGTGTTAGTGGCATTGTGGTATACCAAAAAGCTGCAATGATGGTGAGAGGAGTAAAAAGCTGTCTTAAACAATCTGAATATGCATAGAAATGGACTCAATGCAGATGGTCAGGTCTCTGCAGCAGAAAGGGGAGCTGAAGTGCCGAGCCCTGGTCTAGTGCCTCAGCTGCACAGACCAGATGTATTTGCCCCTTGAAACAGGGTACCAGGGAGCATCCTGGCCAGGAGGACACAGCAGCAAAGAGGAGCTGCATGTGACCACAGTTCTAGAAAAATAGTGAAAATAAAAGAAATTTGCTTGTTGGCCAGTGTCCTGTTCAGCTGCTCTGAGCTGGCATTAACCTGACTAGCTTGTGGCAGAGCTGCAGCCTGAAATTGTTGAGACTTGCTCCTTGCAAGTGAGGATACTTTAACTTCATCAGCCACCATGGGAGGCAGAAGTGGCAGTGGCAGCAGCAGGGTTCCTGCCTTGAGGACAGCGTATCTCTTATTGCTATGGTTGTGCTGCTATTCTTTTCCCCCTGAAGCAAGCACTTGAAGGTGATGGAGGATCTTGAGCTTAAGTTTTATTAGTCCTTGTCCACCTCTCTGGGGAGGGACTCTTTCCTTCTCAGCAGCAACCTATGATAGTGTGGAACCATCAGCTCCAGCTCTTCTCCCACCTGTAGCCTGCAGCTCCTGTGACAGAAAAGCAGTGCTTTCCCTGCCTGTCTGAACCAACTGCAAGACAGTGGGGACTTGGGCTAACTGCTGGGCTGCTTCTGGGCCACCAGCACCAGCAGAGGGTGGTTTTCTGCAGAGAGAGCCCATGCACCATGGAGCGAGCTGGTGCTTCGTGGCTGTTGGCAGGAGTGGGTCCAAATTCGGCAGCAGCCAGCTTTTAGCAGTCTGGAGAATCTTTGATGATCACGGAAGGCACCAGCAGCGTGTATGCAAATAGTAACTCTTCTGTTTCTTGTTCCTTCACCCCTGTGGTGACTTTTATTACTTAATTATTGCACACCACATGCTTCAAAACAGCCTAATCTATGGTCGTGTTTTCTAATGATACTAGATGTGCGATCCAGCAATATACATCCCAAGGGGGCATTCATATCAGAGGAGATATCCTTCTGCAGGCCTCCTGTTTCATAGATCACATGCTGCAGGGCTTTTCAAGGCTTTGCTTACAAATCAGCTGTGCTGCTCTGGACCGTTATCTGAGACACCCTGTGCCAAAGGGGATGCCGACCTTTACCCTTTGTTTTCCTCTCTTCTCCTCACTCCTTCCCTTCCAGTTTGGCATTTCACACTGATCAGAGGTAGGCAAAATATTTACAAAGGATAAAAGATGTGGCAAACCTGTGGTCGAGTGTCTTTTGTCCGGGTGGGTGTCCAGTCTCACTGTGTGGTGTAAATTTTGGTAGTCCTGGTACAAGCACGTGGCAAACTTTGCACGTGGGCTTGTTTCCTTGGCCTGTCCCTTTGCTCTCCAAGGCAGGAGCTTTCCTGGTGTGCAGGAATAGCAGGGAGGGACTTAGGAAAACATTGAGCCTTTGTGCGTAGTGTTTGATTATTGATTTTTGTGGTAGCTGAATGCGTTTTCACATCTCTATGGAGGTGACTTTTACCATCTCCAGTGGACCAGCCAGTTGATGACTGATTAGTCCACAGCTGGCTTGTAAGTAAATGCTTGAAAGGACACATTTGGGTTGATGCTCTTCAGAGATCCTTCCCTGCCGTGTGATTAATCACATTTAAGTCCTGATCCAGCAAAGTATAGAATCATGCCTGGAATAATACACGCATGAACTGCCTCTTTGAAATCGGTGGGAATGACTCGTGTGCTTAGTTATACACGTAAGGTCTGGCAGGGCTGTAGGCTGTGAGGCTTCGTCTGGCTTTTCCTGCCTCCTTTGAGAGCAATACTGAGAAAGTGAGGAAGAGCAGGGGATATCAGGTAACACACTTCTTTCATTAAGGTTACTGGAGAAATTTCAGTGAGGTGGCTTTTTCTTTGTAGGTCAAACACTGATCTTATCGGAGTGGATGGGGAATTTTGGCCCCGATATCGGTGCTGTTTTGGCAGTGTGACAGTATTTCTCATTTGCAGCTAGCCTTTGGGAAAATGTCCTCTCGCCTTAGTGTTACGTAAGGACAGGAATGAACGGCTTGTATGTTCTGTTTCCTTTTGTCACCCTGCCCAGATGTCACTCCTCTGAACTGGGAGGATTTTGCCGTTATCTGCAGATGTTGTGGGGAGAGCAGAAAACACTGCGGATTAAACCCCATCTTGTTCAGAGTAAGTCAGATCTCCTTTTGGCACAAGCACCCTGCCACAGAAAGGAAAGGCAAAGAAGTTCTGATAGGATGTAACAAATTATTTATAATTGTGGAAAAAAAAAAAAAAATCAGCTGCTTCCTTTTATAGTCAAGTAGTTGGAGCCACTTCTAATGTTGACATTTCCTAAATATTTTAAAATTTACCTGTGCACATTTTCAAAACTATTATCCCTGAAACAGTTCCTGTCTCTTTAATAGACTCTCTCTCTAATTTACTTTCAAGAGTCAGGGTACAGACCTATTTTCAACTGAAATGACAAGCTCCTGCTAGCTTGGTTATACAATATGGTATGCTAGTCTGCCAGAAATCTCCTGGAAAAGAAGTTGCAGCCTCTTAATAGGCTATTTCACTGTGAAAACAATGTTAAAAAGTATAATAAAGTATTAACAATATTAAAATAAAACAGTGTAGGCCTTAAATGAGCTACAAACTAGTTAAATCTATTCTATTCAATATGAGCCTTCAGTGCTTTGCAGCTGATACCTCAGAGCTGGGATTTATCGAAAATGAAGGCACCAGGGACATGCAAGAGAAATGGTAATTATAATTTGCAAACATTAGGCTGACACTTTTTTGTGTATGTGTGTATAAATTCTGACAGCTGTGATTTGTGCCATGCCAAATAGTGCTCCACCGAGCTGGGAAGGGCTCCCTTTCTGGCAGGCCATCCTCAGAGCAGCAGCTCATTAAAACTTTGGAGAAGGAGAAGTTGCCGAAAACAGGAAGGCGTCAGAACCATCTGAGGGACTTTTGGTACACGCTTGTTGAAAGGTGTTTGAGAAGAGAGCCTTGGGTCTGACAAACTGGAATTTTAGTACGCCTCTCCGTTCACAGTGGGGCAAAATAATTGGTCATCAGTGACTACTAATTTGGTTTAGTAGCCAGAGGCATTTTTTTTCTTCCCAGAAAATCAATGACAGTGCCGAGGTCTGTTCAACGTGATTCAGCTCAAGACGGGTCCTCATTTAGCTCTTGATGCTTCTTCCACTGGAGACAGCTATTTTGTTAAAATAAAATTAAAATCTGTCTATAATACTTGGCTCAGGGCGCGGCACCCGTCAATGCCATGCTGCTCTTGAGGTTTCAAGGTTGTCAGTCTTCCCTCAAACTTATTTTCAAAGGTTTATATATCAACTGAAAAAAAAGGTATTTGGCAAAAGTGGATACAAAGTATTTTGCTCAGGAAGAGGGGGTTTATATCAGCTTAAAAAGTGCAATCAATTTGATTGGTAAGTTGTGTTGTAAAAAGGTAAAAACTTGACTTGTGATTGCCTTTTTCTTGTATTATTCAAAAGCATAGGGGCTTGTAAATATTTTAGTGCAAACTTCAGCTCTTGGATTTTCTGGGTAGCTCTCCAGCCAGTGCAGACGGCTCCTGCAGCGGTCTTCCTGCTGCTGGTCAGGATGGGCTCTGGCGGGGAGCAGAGCGAGGGAGCAGAGGACATGTGCCTGGGCATCGGCTCCCCAGCGGCTGTGCAGCTGTTTGGGCTGTGCCGAAAACACGGCTCTAATTCCAACGGCAGCTTAGTGGCAGCAGGATCTGGCCCTGCATGGGTGCTTATGCAATAGATAAATCATATAATTAATCATATAACTGATTTTTTTTTTTTACAGTCGTGATATTAAAACGGCGTTGCAACACCACTGCCTATCCTGAAATTTTAACCCTTTCTTGAAAGGTTGATAAGGTTTCAGGGGGTTTAGTCATAGAATCAGAATTGTTTAGGTTGGAAAGACCTTTAAGATCATTGAGTCGAGTCCAGCTAAGTGCTTGCTGGTGTCCTTCCATCTAAGATGATCTGCTTTTGCTGCACAGCCAGGATCTGTCTGTGGGGTCTTCAGTGCACGGGGGAGAGAGCCACAGGCGGCACTGCCTTTGTATTCCTGAGTACTTCACGATGGGAAGGATTTGTCCTGAGGTAATGGTGTCCGTATAAAGATCTTCCCCTGGCTCGTGGCTGGGACAGCCAAACCAGCTCCCACCACCTCAGGATGGTTTCTTATTTGGAACCAGTTTGGTCTCCAGCATCTCTGGAGTGCGGGGCTCCTTGGTGCAGCCGGTGCAGATTATCGCCAGCAAATAAAGCACAAGCTGGGGTCTGTGGTTCTGCTCGGGGCCTTGGGGTACCACCAGTGCAGGCAGCAGTAAGGCATTAATGGTCAGGCCCCTCTGCCCTGAAAGGGGGCTGATAGCACAGGAAAACTCTGATTACAGCTCCCTTGTACTGCTATATTGTCTCCCTTCTTCCCTCATTACTGATGGGCTGGAGCTAGCCATCTATCTACCATTAATTTGTCTCTGTGTAGCCCAGCAGGAATCTGGGGCATGATTACAGCTCTGGCCCTTGCGTGAGAGCCGGCACGGCCCAGGCATCCCCCTGCAAACTGCCTGGCTCTGCCTTGCCTTAATTGTTCCCCTTTGGCCAGTGGACCTGTCTCTTCTAACAAGGGCAGTGAGGAGGGCCGAGGTAATTGAAGCACTTAGCCACACTCCCAAGCATTGCCTCCTGCAGCTAATTAGGAAAGAGGGCCGCTGGGCTCTTCGTTATTTCTTTTAATTGTTTGTGGGTTTTGCATAACAGTGAATGGCAGAAGAGGGATGTGCAGCTAGTGGTGAATTCTTGACTTTGAAATTTGTATAAAAGGTCACTTACAATTTGTTAACGCTTTCACAAGAGTGAATTCAATTAGCGGCTCCAGCAGTCCCTGCACACACGCGTACGGGTGTGTTTGTAAGGAGAGGGAGAGATGGCAAGACAAGCAGGGCGTGAATGTAAAGGCTCTTCATTTTCCTAAGAAGCTTGTGAACTAGATGGTAAAGTTATAGGCCCCTTGCAGCTTTATGGTCTTCTAAATAGGTCCTGGCAATAAACCCACGAAGAGGCCTGAAAGATCATTTTTAAATGATCTCCACTTGTCCTCACTTTCCATTAACCGCTGAAGAAAATAACAAGAGAAAAATTGGTAGAAAACACTCAGGGACCAATTTTTTTTTTTCTGCAGTCTTTGGGCTGGCAAAACTCTTATTTTAAATAGTGGGTCTTTCACCCATGTGGCAGCTGCAGGATCTGTGCCGTCAAAGCACTGATTACTCTGAATTTCTAAAGCTTCTTTACAATCCTTGTAATTTGGATGAGGAAATAACAATATAAATTATTTCACTGCGGGCAGCCAATGAGGCAGTGGCTTCTTCTAAGTGTCAGAGGATCAGTTATTTTGCTCAGAGGGCTCGTATGTATAGAACAGTAAAAAGAATAAAATCCATTGTAAACATGCACTTTAAAAGATTTATCAGATGCTCATAGCTGTACTTAGGACTACACATGGTTACAAGAGCACCAATTTGCTTTACTATTCCCTCCCAGGCCCAGAGTGAGATGTATACTTGGAATGATCCTAAATGCACACATGGAAACATGTGTCTTCTGGTGAAGATACCAAGCCAGCTCTTACTCATTAAATACCTGGCTTCACAAACTGGAATTTGTGCATTAGCATTGATTTTTGGGTTGGCGGTATCCTTTGGCTGACTTAATTGAAGATTATTTAGATTTGTCTTCAACACATTTGTCTACTGACTGGAAATCTGCTGTTACCCTGTGAGAAACTCAGGTGGGACGTGATTATGGGGCAGAGCTATTCTGCCTGGAGGGTCTCAGTCCATGGCTGAGAGTGAACAGTGCACAATCTGCAGCCATCAACAAATGCAAAGCATCCTGATGAGTACAAAACCATGAAAAAGTCCCAGAACACTGAGCACAACAAATCAAAGAGCAAGGTCTTCCCCTTGACCTCCATCCCATGCTTGAATCTCTCCGGCTGGGTGGGAACATTACTTCGTTTGAAAGAGAAAGATGTCAATGAGGGCTGAAAAGCTTTGCTTTCACAAAAAGGATTCTGTAGTTATTTCCCCCTGACCCAGGTTTTCATTGCACAGACTGCAAAAGCAGAAGTTTGCAAAGGAAAAAGTCCACTTGTGGCAAGAAGTAGCTTTAGATGGTAAAAGTTTTGGTAGAAATTTTTCACCAGCTGTAATCAATGGGGATAAACCCATGGACGACAGCCAGTCTGTGTGAGAAAGTAAATTACTTTCCTATTCAGTGTAATGCAGTTGGTAATAAGGGATCTAAATCTCTATCCTTTAGATCTTTTTTTTCCCAGCTCTGTGGCTGACGTGCAGGACCCGAACCTTATGCCAAACCATGACTTGGCTGTTTATTTTCTCTTAATCCAGGAGCCTGAAGTAGTCGGAAACTGTTACAAGTGCAGTAAATAACTACACTGAAGGAGAACGAGTATCTTCACGGTGCACTCAAAATTGTTTGAAGGGGGTAACAGGTCTTTCTGCCCAACCAGATGCTGCAGCCACCTGGGCATAAGGTAGCACGATCCAGCTGGATGCGGCTGGGAGCTCTGCGGTAGCTAATGTACACACAGCGATGTGAGTGCCTACCCAGCCTGGAATGTCTCCAGTAGAAGAAAATGATTCTTGAAATAGAAATTCTTATCTTAGCAATGTGAGAATGGTGGCAGAGACACAAAGTACCTTTTGCTGTGGAACTGGATAGGATATGCAATTATCCGAACTGATGAGAGTCCTATATTTTTTAACTTGGTTGCATTTTTCTGGTGCCCCTTCAGCCTGACTGTGGTTCCAGTCACTGTGTTACAGTTTTATGATTTGTTTTGTCAATGCTCAGATTTTTTTTTTTCCCCTAAAACTTTTTTTCCCCCAATCCCTTGGATTTTTGTGGCTTTGCACTCTATTTGTTTGGCTTTCAGTGATCGTGTATCAGATCTGGGCTTGCTTGCCTGTCCAGGTTTTCCTGGTGGGTTCTTTCCAGGAACACCCTCTGCTCTTCAGTGTTGTTTCTTTGACGTATCTTTGCAGCTGGTCTATAGCTAGATTAGCTTTTTTCCCCCCCAGGGCCATACATTAATGCCTTGAAATGTTCTTTAAGTGTCTCAGAAATGAACCTACCAGTGTAGTCTCTGTGCCAAATAGATGCTGGAAAGATCTAAGCACCTTTTGGGCAGCTTTCTAAACTTTGTTCTGGCTGTGTGCAAACATCACTGACACTTTGGGTGGAAAGGTCACTTGGAAAGCAGAAGCATGAGCGTTAAAGCCTCCCTTCCCAGGGAAGGTGAAAGCTAAGGACAGAGCAGTCGGTTAAGCTAGGAAGCTGTGGGGATAGCCAAGGTAACAGCTGAGCTGCTAAAGGCCAGTGAGACAATTGTCAACAGAGCATTAGGACAATTGCAAATGATACAAAGAAAAGAGGAGGTACTGCATAACTGATGCCCTTGGCCAGTTGTAACAATTTGAAGAAGAGAGATTGCAGTGACCAAATGCTTTAGAGCGGTGAGTTTGCTGCAGGAACATGGTAAAAGCAGCTGCCAAAGGATTAAGATCAGTTTTAGAGAATGGGAGGTAGAATGTTAGGAGGAGAAGTTGTTAGAAGGAAAATGGGATGTAAAATTTGGGAAAGGGATGGTTGAAGTGAAGGCAGACAGTAGGGGGGACCTGGCAGGAGACATGGGGATGACAGAGTGCCAGGGAAATCCTGCCAGCACACCCAAGGTCAGCCCAACCTACAGGCCAACTGCCAAGTGGATGGCAGCACGTCAGAGGCAGGGTTATGGCCATGCAGGGTTTGAAGGAGGTACAGGTGTAGGATGGCAGAGAATGGCATGTCTGTGCGGTCCTTGTGTCCAGAAATATGTTCTGGGACATAGTATGCAGAATAGGAAACTTGCACTACTAAGAGGCAAATGAAAGCTTTTCTCTAAAAGCAGCCCTGGAAATGCTGAACAGTGTGTTCATGCTGGGGATGTGCTCTGCACTGCTAGCTCTTGGGAAGAAAACTTGTGCTTGGGGTACCAACTGTGTGCTGGTGTGTTCTGGCTTCAAACTCCTTGTGTGACCTTGTGTAAATCAATATAATCTAAAATCTCACTGTAGACAGCATCCATGGCTTTGTGCATACTTCTAGTTCCAAAAATGACTGTTTAATGTCTGCTAATTTCAGTGCACAGTGAACTTCATTCAGAAGAGTTGGTTAGGAGGATAAATGTGGGTCTGGACATCTATTGGGGGTTTCCAAATGCACCTTGAATACCAAGCTCTATTGACATCAGTGAAGATCCTGGAGGTCTTCACAGACCCTCTGTGTCTTTAGATCTCCAGTATGATCAAAACCCAGCCCACTCAGTGCCCTGCATCCTCCCTCTTGTAAAACAAGGTGATTACACAAAGACTATGGGGGCTGAATACACATGCTAGTAGCACTGTGTTGTGGGGTTATTTTAAGTGAAAGGATCTAGGACTTGAGTCCAGGAGGACAGCAACCCTAATCTGCACACATCTAACAGTTATGTAATGCGTCATGCACAGAGCATGTGGATGGGATTAGTTGAGCTCCTGGAGGGGAGGTATTGCCAATGATGGGCATTTTCCTTGAAAGAAAACCTGTAGACTTGTTTGTGGTGGGGCTGAGGCAGGTGAAGCTGAACATGCATGCACAGTAACATGGTCGTTACCCCAGCACCTGCACTCAGTGGACACGTGCTCTCTTGCAAATTGTGGCTTGCACAAGGAAGCTCTTGTAGAGATCAGAAGCTGGAGTGTGAACTGGAGGAGCCTGACTGGAGGATGCCCCATGGGGGAGGCTGGGACCCTACCACATCCTCGTTACCGCTGACCTTGGCACGAGTACTGCCTGCTGATGGATCGGCTACGGAGCTGGACAAGACCCTGGGGAACCACTGTATTATCTATTATTGTCCCATCAGTGCCTCCCCTGACCCCTCCCAGCTCTGAATGCCACAGGCATCAGGGAGGGAATAAATCTCTGTCTGATACTGAGAGAGAGAAGGGAGCGAGAGCAGGAAAAAGGGGAGATGAAAAATGTCCTTTTTATGACTCTCACAACAAAGCTGGCCACATGATTCGTAGCAAACATTTCTCTGGGAAAAGGGAGGGAGAGAACTGGGGGGAATCAGCAAAAAAGCAGAGCTGCTTCTCTCCCCTGGAAGATGCCCATGGGGAATTAACAGAGGGGTATGGGTGACCTTTGAAGGTAAATATCCCAGGAAAGGAAAGAGGCCTCAAAGCTTCAGAAAGCTCACTCCAGTGTCTGACGCTGCCTTGTGCAATGCTCCATGCAGCGCACGTCCACCGTGAACAGAAAGCAGAGGCATAAGCTGTGTGCTGTGCTAGAGGGAGCAGCAGGGCCAGGGCGTGATTAATAAGGCACTAATAGCAACCACAGCGTTTGTGTTCATTTCTGTTTGGGATGATCCAGGAGAGCTTGTACTTGTGAGCCTGGGGAGAACTCCTGACCTCGGTGTCTTTAGGAGACAGAAGCCTTTAGCAGCACAGCCCAGAGCCTGAGAAGGAGCTGGAGATATGTTGCTGGCGCTTGAGGAGGCCCCTGCATGTTACCCACTGACACCTGCAAGACCACAAACGCATTCCTGTGATAGCTGCTGAGTTGTTTGTGCTTATAAGCCCCTGTGCTGCTGCTCTCAGGGAGGCAGCCCAGCCCCGAGGCAGCGTGCTGGCACTAGCTGCAGTTCCAGCTGCGCAGAAAAGCTGCAACAGGGCTGGAGATGCAGACTGGGAGGGTTTGCCTTGGTGCTCTGGGGATTGTCCTAGAGCATTGCCATCATCAGGCAGGGTGACTGCAACAACTTCCAGTGTGATGGGAAGGCACCTTTGCTCTCTGGCCTTCTCAGCCATACTGTCTGTGCTGTGCCTTGGGCTAGGGAATGACATGCAGGCTCTGTTCTTGTTGAAAAACTTTGCTGCGCCTGGGAAGTTTAACAAAGCGGACATTCCTAAAGGCAAGCAAGTGCTTAGAGTCACGGAAGAAGACCGTATGCCACCATTCTTTTCGGCTCCCAGGCAAGCATGTATCTTAGTTGCGAGTGCCTTCCCAATTAGCAGCACTAAGAACGCAGCTGTACAGGGCTTAGATTCCAAAAGCAGAAGCAACTTAAATCCATTGACAACCAAGTCATATTTAACAGGGCAGGTCTTGCTGAACCTGGTCAGCCGTGACTAGGGGCGGGCTTGGGCTGGGGAGTGCTCACCAAAGCTGGTATCTTTAGCTTGCCAGTCATGGAAAAGTGTGTTAAATTCCCACTTTTACCAAAATGGCTCTAACAACTCCTTGGTAATCCCAGTAATTTGATTTTGTCTATAACGTGCTTTTAAAGTAAAGGGATAAATACAATCAGTCTGCATAAAAGGTAGCTATTAAGGAGCAGGCAAGTTGTACAATAATAACTTTAAATTAAAAGCCCTTTCCTACTACTTCTGCTGTTGTGGGGTCTGCAGATTTTCCTTAAAACTTTTGAAACGTGCCTAGACTTCTTACAGGCGGCCATTTAACCTCCGTTTATGAAGAAATAAAGCAAAATTGATGTTGATTTTTGTCTACATTGGGGGATACTTTTGCAACATAAAAGCCCTTTTGCCTGCAATTTGCAGAGCAGCCCTGTCACATCGGTGAGGGCTGATACTGATAAAGATAAAGCTTTATAGCTGGGGCATTTGCAGCTAACAGCAAGCTAATGCTACATTTTCATTTTGATGCAATTAATGTTAATGTCTGCTACGAAAATTGTCATTAAATACCATTTTAAAATCCATTCAATTTGCATATGCAAAGCCCATTTACTATCATGTAAAATACACAGTGCCGTTCATCATGTCTTTTCTCTAGAATTTGTAGCTGTTATTTTTCTGGTAGTGATTATTATCCAACTCTTAAAATGAAACCTAATGTCTGGTCCAGACCTGCACAGAGCAAGAAAACCTTCCATGCTCTAGCAGCCCCTTTCAGAGGCTTTGAGCACTTGTTTGTGTTGGACTCGCACTGGCTCTTCCAGACCACCCTGCCCTCCGGCCTCCCTCATGCTCCCGTGGAGGACAGGAGGTGCAAGGACCTAGAAGTCAGTCCAAGCAAGGTGCCGATGTTCTCCTCTGCAGACTCCCTGTTGTACAATTCCCCATGAGAAGTCAGCACAGCAGGCAGCTGGGAGCTGGCACGTGAGGGGGTTGTTAAATGGGTCACTCCTAAATGCTGTACCTGTTTGAACCTCAGGCAGGGCTTGCATATGCTGGATGCTTTATAAAAATCTTTTGGAAGATGTTGTGATGCAAAAGGCCTAACTCAGTGTGAAGCCTTAAACACCCTGCTGCATTGCGAGGGATGAACAGGTAGGCTTATACCCTTCTGGAGGGGTTGCTGGGGGAGCAGCAGGTACCAGCTCCCCTCCAGCACTTGGGGGGGGAGACCAAGCAAGCCAAAGAGAGAGCAGTGAAAAGCTGCTTTGCCTCCATCCTGCTGTACTGCCAGTTTCTGCCTGATGTGGGGAGGTGAACCAACAAGCAGGAGAGAGTGGGATAAAGAACTTGAATTGATGCTTAAATGCACCCAAGAGTCTTTCAACCGGTGCAAACAGGTAGAAATGCTGTGGCTCTGATTTTCTGACCTGGGGAAGCCATTATTCTGGCTTACAACTCTTCAAGTTCCTTTAAGTTAAAGGATTGACATTGAACATATTTTTAAGAGGTTCCAAGCCCTTAGTGCCAGAGGTGAAATGGGGATCTGTTGAGGTATGTAGATTAGATTTAGATTGCACTTGACACACAGGTGCAATCAGACATGGAAGTGATGCTGTGACTTGGTTACAGCATGTCCAGGTTGAGGGGACTTCTGTTTTGGGGAGTCTGCTAGCTGAGATGTGGGGGGAGATGCAGATGTGAGGATAGGAAGGGATAATCTCATTCTGAGAAGGGCCCCAAGCCTTACCCCTTACCGTGCTGTGATGCCGTAAGTCAAGTCTGCAGGTACTTTAGGAAGACATTGCTTGACGTGACTGTATTCATCATCTTTGCGTCGAATGTCCTTGGCCTTGTAGTACAAATTAAATTCATGGGCTGTGGTATAACCGGCCTTCAGAGCGCCACGGTTCATGGTGATGAAGTCTCGGGGCATCTTCTGGACTAAAGGAGTCCTGGGCTTTGCCGTGTTCCAGTGGCCTATTGCTGGAGATGGAAGGAAACACGAGAGGCAAAGAGAAAAAGTCAGCTCAGGTAACTCCTATTTGGGGAGGCAGGCTGCTGTTTGTGCACCATGCACAAGGGGTTTGTGTCGCTTGCGTGCATTTTGCCATGGTTTCACAGTGGAGTGAACTTCATATCCTGTCCCACTGCATTTCATATGGGGACATTTCCCATCTGAATTGGATGCCTTCTCACCCTCCACCCTGGCTTGCTCAGCAAGTCTGATTTCACTAGGGAATTGTCCCTGAGGGTGCAAAGTAGGAGCTTTCTCAAGTTATGAACATGGCCACGTGTATCACCCTTTGCAGTTGCCATACCCCTCTCTGCTTGGGCTCTGTGTGATCCTATAAACGGTTCCAATATGATAGAGAAAGTTTACTAGTCACCAAGCAACTTGGGTGATATTAATGAAAGTGGGTGAATGTTGGAGTTTTTCACCTCTGGCTTGATGAGAAGTATTGAAGGGTGCTGGGAAGGAGAGGATAG
The DNA here is from genome assembly GCA_013400535.1 of Scopus umbretta. NCBI lineage: Eukaryota > Metazoa > Chordata > Aves > Pelecaniformes > Scopidae > Scopus > Scopus umbretta. The sequence goes on from VZTL01041534.1 coordinate 13,583, forward strand.
TCCCTACTATAGCATTAGGGCTTTGTTGCAGGTCTATATTTTAGTGGTGTTGCCATACCTTCAGGGACTCCTCCATCTGTCCGGTGGGTGTACAGCCCATATGCAAAATCAAAGCCTGGCAGGGTGTAGCAGTTTCTCTGGGGCTTCCCCAGTTCTGCCTGCAGAAAAGTGAAATTAAAGGAGAAGTGTAAAGACCTTTTCTGGTAAGCTAAAGCCCCTGAAAATAAAAATTTGTAACAGAACATGGCCACAAGTACCAGGAGTGGCTCTGGCTCCATGTGGCATGGATTTGAATCCCACTGTCAGGACACAAGCGAGTGTGACTGCAAAAGCAGAACTCACAGCCATGAGGCTTCACCAGAGCTGAAGCCTAAGAGATGCTGAACTTCACACAAGTTTTTACCTGAGTTATAAAGTGACCTAGCCTTGCTGGAAATAGGGATCCTGACTCAATATATATGGACTTGAAATCTCCTTGTTTGGTTAATTTCTCTTTTGCCTGTGATGCTCAGTTGCAGTGTCTGCTGGGGAGACTATGCAGCTAGTCTCAACTTTCCTTGGAGTTATTTCATTTCCAAGTTGTGCACCCTCCTAGAAAACTGGCACAAACTTCCCCAAGCACAATCACATCACTGCTCCTGCCTGGGAATAATCAAGACGCAAAGCAAGTTGCAGGGGGAGGATAAGGGGGATGAAGAAGGAGGAGCAGAGCCTGGGGTTTATAGCACAGAAAAGAGAACTTGAGCTCAATAACCTCATTTCTATTTAGTTTCAAAATGAACTCTTCCCCAGTCCATGTGTGTCCCAGCCTGGTGGTGTCTGTGGGATTAACTGACCTCCCTTCACCCCTTTGTCTCTACCCTCCCATCTCCATGGTGAAGTCACTGCAGGATGTGTGTGTCTTGAAACCTTATTGCTGCACTGGGAGGCAGTGGAGGAGGGAAGGGGCGAGATCCTGGCAGCCTGCGTCTGTGCGTTCCTGCTATGGGAAGCTGGAGCAGGCTCAGGCAACAAGTCCCCTGGAGCCCTGAGGCATGGTGTGGGTGCTTTGGGACAGGTTATTTTCCACGGGAAGGGTGTTGGAGCAGCCGGGGAGTTGTAGGTAGTGGCAGGTCTTGTTGAGAGAATGAAAGTGCTGAAATCCTACTCTAGTGCTTCTCATGGGTGAATCATTGAACATTAACGTTGAGGTGACCATTATTACACTCCAGATGACCACTTACAGGATCAGGAGATGCTGAATCAAATGCAGCCCTCTCTGCAGGGACCAAGAGAAGAGAGTGAGACTGAAAATGAACCACCTCCAATGTGCCACTATGGCAGGTTGAGGCTGTACAGCAGTCGATAAGGGATGATGCTTACTGGAGCTGCTTGTATAGGAACAGCATCCAACCCAAAATTTATGTTTTGTTCCTAGCCAGCACTGTGCAAACCCTGGCCAGGGCCTTGGAGCAGCCATGGCTCTCCTGTACGCTGCCAGCCCCTTCCATTGTGCTGTTAAAGGGTATTCACCAAGATGCTGTGGAGCAGCTTGAGCTGTGCTGCATCACCCTCAGCTCAGGCGAAGCTCTCACTGAGCCAGTTTTGCCTGGAGAGCAAGGGTTAACAACCCCTGCCCAATACAGGCACCTTTCCAGAGGGCTCTGTGTTGAGGTCTCTAGCATTTGCTCGTAATTCCTCACTTTGTCGCCTGGAACCATTTTTTTCGTGTGTCTCTATATGCAGATACATAAAAACATAAAAGCAGGCAGGGGCTGCAGCACCGGGCTCCTCACCAGCATGTCCAGGGGTGAGATTATGCCCACTTGCTTGCCTGACTTGTCTGTGTTGTGACAACAGGTCTGCTCCTTTGCAGGTCCTGGCAAACTGGCTGTCAGCTTTGCCAGTTTGTGATCATTGGGATGAAATCCTCTGTGCCTGCAAGCCCACACAGTGATGATTTCAGGTAAATCCAGGGTCTTGCTTCCCAGGTCTGGGAGGGAGGTGCTTCATCTTGGTCCTGTTCAATCCATGCACTTGTGATGCTATAAAGCAGGTGTGGTATCCTTTTGACTCTCGGGAGCACAAGTTCACCAGAAAATGAGTTTTCTGGGCTTGCTGAGATCCTGTGATAGACTTGAAAACCTCATCAGGCTCCTTGCCCTGTGCAAGGCTGCACATCCTTTGTTGCAAACAGACCTTAGTAATTAGCTTTTTGAAAGCAACCGACTCCGCTACCTGGTACAACCTGTGTGTATCGTGGCTGCTTTCCTCCAGCTGCCTCCTGTGAACCTCTAGCAGAGGAAGGGACTGTCCCTTGCAGATGTGTCCAGCACCGAGCACGATGGGAATGAGAGGGCTTTTAGTGCTACCGCAAGTGAAATATCACACGGCAGTGCTAAACCATATGTGCATGCTGCGTGTGAGTTGGGGAGATTGCGCAAAACATATAAACTGGTGCCAGGGATGATAAAGCAGCTTTCACTGCTGATCTATTTTTCCTGTATTTACAGGCATTTGTACCCTAGCTATTTTTAGATTAGTTGTCACTGATATACAAAGGAAATGGTGTAGCCTTCTTCAGGTGCATGAGAAAAGGCTTTTCCCAGGGATCGTGTTCTGATACTGGATCAGCTAAGCGAGGTCAGAAATCTGCTATGATGGTGAAGGTGTGGCAGATGGGAGAAAATTGCTGAGAAACTGCAGGAAAGGAAAGACGTTTGTAACCCGTGGCAAAACTGCTTCCAGACCTTTGAATGCAGAACTCTGTAGAATGCAAGAAATTATGGGATTTAAAGATTCCCTTTTGCAGAGCACCTGAAGTTAACACAGTTGGGTGTTTACTGCATTGCAAAATGAATGCATGCTGTTTCCTTTTATTGATTGGGTGGCATTTTACAGTCATTTTGCACTGAATAAATAAAGCTGAAGGTGCTGGCTAATTAATTAAAAAAAAATCTGGTCCAATATGTTGAACATGGAGAGAACCTGTGCCCGAAGAAAATCAATGGACTCGGAGGACTCTGGTTGCCTGCCAACATCTTTTTACCCACAAAAGCAAAGAATGGGAAGGAGGTAGCAGGAATGAATCTTGCTCAGTGTAATCCAAGATTACAGCCTTTCTCAGTCATAAATTAGGAAAACGCTGTTGCAGCCTCATGGGCTGGTTTCATTTGTTTGTCCTGGGGCGTTGTGGGTGTGCTGTGTCGTAAAGCTGTGGGAAAAGTGAGCCAAAGTTGACGCAGAATGTCCTTTTTACTTCCCCAGCTCCAGCACTGTTTCCTGTGTTCAGGTTTAGCCTGTCACAAAGCTGCTTGGCTGGAATACAGATCTGTCTGACAGCTGTGCCCATCAGCAGACAACTTCATTAAACCTCATTAAGATGTCATTTCTCTGCCTTATTTCCCACCTCTTGGCTCTAATTAAAACCATCTCTCTCTGCATCCCAGGCGGTCCTAATTTTCTCTGGGTACCTTCTGCAAGTTTTCTCCCTTTACGACCTCAGTGAGGAAAATCTGGCATCTTAAATACTGTTCATCCAGCCCGTTCAGAAAAAGACAACTCTAGACTTTTTCCTGAAGCATTCCCAGAGCCTCCTGTGGAGATCATCACCTCCTCCCAGGGCTGTGACAGACAGACGTGTGCCGAGGTTTTGTTTGCTCTCTCAAACTGTCTGTCAGGACTTGCCTAATGCATCCTTCCCCTTTGGACATGATAATTTTCATTGTTGAACCAGCCGTGTCTGTTCTGGGTTTGGGTGGTGCCATCCTCAATCCGGCTGCACCGCAACAGTGGGGGTGTTTGATCAATGGGAATACCTTCGTTGGCTGAAGAGCAAGCAGTGTTGGGTGTATCGAGCTCCCTGGCCTTTGCCAGGCACTTTCTGATTTGTGCAGCCCTGGCTTTGAGCCCTGGATTTGTATTTGAGTGTCTAATGGTGTTGGAAAATGTTTGCTGTGAAGGAAGAGGAAGGCTCGGAAATGGGTCTGTTTGTAAGAGGTCGGTGCCTTGCAAAGGTATAAGGAAGTACAAAACCTTTAAGGATTCCAGGTTTTGTTGCAAGACTTATTTGTTTCATCCCCTGGTATTCGTGGCCCATCGGCACACGTTGCATCATTTTTCGATAGACGACAGAGACTGTGAGAGGGGTAGGAGACGTGTCTGTGTGGAGAGATGCAGTGGGAGATGGAGGTATGGATTTTTAATCCCTGCATCTAAGGCAGCCCTTCACTGGGAGAGGATGCTGGGCAAATCCATGCATCCTCTCTGCTTTGACTCAGCGAGGGCTGCTGTGTCCCCTCCTCGATGGCTCTGCCCTGTGGAGGCCTGCAAACCCCATGCCGGTGCATTTTCAGCCCGCCAGGCCCTGCTTCCTTCCCTACCTTCTGTTCCTCTTTTCATTACACCCCCTTGTACAGTAAAGCCTCCCGTCATGCTGCCATTACTATTATTATTGCAGATTTACTGCACTTGCAGAGTGAAGTGATTGCGGTGACAAGGCCCAGCATTTTTCCCTCCTTCCCCCCGCGACAGCTTGAAATCAAGCCCTTCATTTGCATTTACATGATCTTGCTGTGCAGCTTATGAGATCGGGAGATTTATTTGCTACTTAGCTTGATGTTTGATTACACTCTAAGAAGGCAGTGAGCTACAAAGTGCAGGGATACATCAGAACTGAGCTACTGAAAGCCTCTGGGGGACAGTAACTCAACATCAGGTTTAGGTAGATGAGAAAGGGAATGTTCAGTGTTTTGAGAAAAGCAAATTTGATCAGATTTTTTTTTTTTAAAGGTGGAGGGAAAAACTTATTTTGCTCTCTTATAAAAAATGGTTGGGAAAACAAGAATGTTGTTAGAAACACACACCTGAAAATCTGGATTTGTTAGTGCAGAAGAAATCCTGGCAGGGGCTGGTGGCTGCTGGGCTGCCTGCCGCTAACTGCTTGTAACTTCCACTCCCAAGAAGATTATTAATAAGAAGTTGGCACTTATCTTTGAAGCCTTTCATAAACATTAAAGATCAAAGTCAAAGGAAGTTTTGCTTGATGAAGGACCACGAAATCTTGGCCCTGATTTATTAAGCTTCAAAACATGCCACCAAGCATTAATCCTATTGTAATTGTGGGGAAACTGAGGCAGGGAATTAATGTGCTCATGCAGGACAGCAGAGGGAATGGAGCTTGGATTAGGGAGGGAAGCAGACCATTCTGGTACTCTGCTGTGTTCAGAGTAGGAGACCAAATTATTATAGTGTCCCACAGCAGTGTGAGTATTCCAGAGGAAAGGGTGGTGGTTGGGCAAACTGCTGCCCTCGGAGTCAGGAATGGTGAAGTTCAGGAATCTTACTGTGAGTTTAACTCCTACCCCATGTAGGGTAGAGACACTGCTGACCCAGAATATGTCTACACATGCAGTTTGCACTAACCTGTGCTCCTGACTGACCTGCGCTGGGAGCTGTAGCCTTGTTAGCTAGAAACCTTTGAGTGTCAGGTCTAAATTTGAAAGATTTTCCCCTCTAGTAGCTACTTTTTGCATAACACTGGCACCAGCGGACTGCAAGGACAGGTGGGACACAGGCATCCCCCTCGCTGGGGTAGACGCCAGTGGCACAACTGGGCTGCAGACGGCAATTCCAGCCCCAGAGTTCTACCTACCCAACCCCAGGCACCAGCCTGCCCCTTCTCGTCTTCTCTGCTCGCAGTGGGGCTGTAACACCGACAACCGAGGGCCATGCACGTGGGTCCCCAACACAGAAACCTGTATCTAAGGAAACACACCCGCTATCTGGTACAGTAGCTTCCTGTGCGAACAGTTTGTACTTAGCTTTTAGTCTTGAAAATTGCCATGAGATATGCTATTACAATTAATCATTAAAGACTTAAGAAAGAGTATACCCCATTACATAAAAGACTCCAGTGATGATCTTTATCCAACTTGTAAAATGGGCAGACTTGATGCGACTGAATAATTTTCCTCTCATCTGCACAAAATCATGAATGCAAGTCATACTTTGAGCCTGAAGTGAACACTGCGAGACCAGCCTATAATTACCAAAACAGAAAAAAAGAACAGCGTTTTCTAATGAATGACAAGCCACTAGGTGGAAATCTAATTTGGTCTAATTAAGCAGCCTTTGTGAGGATTTGTCTTTAGATGAAAAGAGGGAGCCAAAGAGATCTAAATGCAAATGAACTCTATCATTTTGGTTTTAAAGGGCCAGACAGATATGAAAGTATTTGCGTACACAATACTTTAATTTGACTTTATGGGTGTATTCACCTTCTAGTTTTCTGCTGGAAAATCCTGTTTGCCCCAAAATTCTGGGACTCTGAATACTAGTCACTCTTTATCGAGTTAGAAGATAACGTGCTGTTAGAGGGACAATTTTAGCAGTAGGGTATCACAACTATTAAAATTGCCCTTCCCCATAACAGGGCCGCTTCTCTCTGCTGCTTGAAAATGGTTTTTGAAAAAAGGGATGCTCTCTGCTAGGGAGTCGGATCCCAGGTCTGCCGCTGTCGGTGTGTGGCACCATATAACTCTCGGGTCTCTGGGGCACCTGCTGGACCCTGAGCTCCTCCTCAGCGCCTCCATGTCAGTATGAATTACTTCAGCATTGATAAATTGCCACCACCTTGCCCAGTTGTGCTATTTCTGCTGATTCTGCCGACAGTCTCAATGCTGGGAGCAGCCCAGGTACAGCCCCAAAGGCTGAGACTCACTGAGGTGTTTGACTGTAATTGAGATGGAAATACTGAAAACGATATTCTCCTGCTCTATTAAATCTGCTCCTGACTTTACGATAAATTTGTGTCTGTGTAAGGTTTTATGCCAGTGTTGAAGGTCAAAGAAGCGTATGCGTTTCTGTAGTAGGTGTCGCAGCTTGTGAAGTTCACATCAGCCTCTGCTTGCTTGCAAGCCCTAAAGCAGCAGCGTGGTCTGTAGTCGTAAGACAAAGCCACGGGCAGGAAGGACGGTTTATTGGGGCTAAATGAAGATGGGCGCAGTTTACAGCTACCGCTAGACTGAGGTCTTACCTGTACCTGATCATTCTTGAGCTACAGCCACCATTCACGGCATGAGCCTGGGAGGGATTTGAGGACACCTGCCAGGGAATGCTTTTGCTCAATGTCTGTTGGGTTCAGTGGGAGTGCTGAGGTTTAGCTGAGAGCAGGATGTGGGTTATTTGATGACTGGGAGAGAACATTCTCTAAACGTTAAAGAAAGGGGACAACATTTTTTAGAAAAAGTTTCCTTCCCCTTCTAGCAGTTATGACCTTTTCTTTGTGCTTCATCCTTAGTAATATCTGTTCTATAAACCTCCCATCTGCTACTCCAAGAAAAATCCCCTTATGTTCTCAAGGCCAGATGTTGTCCCAGATTACATCCAGCACAACTCAACGTAGTGAAGCTGCTGTTCACACCGTGTAACTTGCTGCTGGCTGCTTCAACTCCATAGAGGTAGTTTTAATTTCCTTCTCCCGAATTTCTTTGGGCGCTATAGAACATAGGCTAAAAGCTGCCAGCATAGCATCCATATAAGCCACAATGACATTAAAGGAGTTGAATACAAGTGAGAATTTGACTGTGGGCCTTTTTGAGCAGACTGAATATGGCCACATTCTCCGTATAGCAAAATAGTTCCCCAGTGGCACAGACCTCTGATTCTTAGGGCCAAATTCAATCCCTGGCTGCAAATGAGATACTGGCTGCCTTGAGAGCTACCTGTTATTTCACAGCAGAATTTGCCTGAAGTCAATACAATTGTGGTACCTCCTAGAACAAAATATTCAAATATTTCAGACTAACAGACAACTTGTTAAATTTAGGCATACCTCTGGTTCAGGAATCTCTCGGCTTTCACTCAATGAGAAACTCTAATCTCTGATCACAAATGCAGGAACTTACCAACTTCAGTCACCTCATGTACAGAATAATCTCCATTTTCATTAGAGAATAGATAAAGTTTTTGCTGTTAAAAAAGGATTCTGTTTCTTTAACGTAATAAAACCTCAGCAGGACAGAACGTCTTTACTAGACTACCCCCCACTATTCCCACAAGAAATCAAATATAATCCTATTTAAGAAGCTTTAAATAATTTTGAGCTTTCATATTGACTTATTAAAATGCAGCTTAAAAAACGCCTTCCTTGCAATCCCTTTACAAGGGTCAGGGATATAAAATTTGAAGAAATATGATTAGTAGATCAGTTGGAAAGATATATGCGGCAGCTTCCAATTTTATTATTTAAAATGCCCTTTTAGAAGAAAAGGTGATTCTGTAAAAAGTGGCACTGTCTCCTTGATGGAACCTAGCCCCCGGACTTCCAGTCGTATCTCCTGCATTCAGCACCCAACACATCTGCCATGTTTTTCTTAGACCTGAAGAGCCCTTGCAGCTGGGACAGAAAAGTTGGTTTCTCTGTTCTCATGCGCCAGCAAAATAGAGTCTTATCCGGCTCTAAGCACAGAAGCAGCCAGTAGCACTTGGGGCCATTCGTCGTTCAGTGCAGAAGACAAAGTCATGGTAATCGAGATGCAAATATGCCACAGTCATTGCAGAGCTGTGAGACGGGTGCAGTTTGGCCCACAGAGCCTTTCTTTTACTGCCTGGAAATTTTGAGGGATGAAGAGCTCCTGTAACTTTTCAGATGTTGGTTGGAGTGGGATGAGTCCCTTTTTCACTTTCTAAACACTACGTGTTGAAACAGAAAATTATAGGCTGAAACGGGGATCCTGCTGTGCTGACTCAAACTCTCCGCAGGGTGAACTGCATCTTACCCAAGCAATGGCTACAGACTCCACCAATGCATCCTGAGGGGTCCAGGCAGAAATCTCCTTCCAACAGACTTCAGTCCAGTTGCCCAGGTTCAGTCCTATCGACTTGGGAAGAACCGTGATTGTAATCAAGAGCATTTTGGGGCACAAGGCTAGAAAAATTAACTGGAAGGTGCTAAGCAGAGAAAATTGAGTCAGTTACAGGTTGTCCTGAGCTTCCACTCTGCAGTTCTCCTGGGATTAGCAGGGTTGTATGGATGTAAATGATGAGACAATTTGACCCCCGCTCTTGAAGTATATTAAATACAATGAAGACCCAAATTGTGCTGTCAGTTAGACAGAACTCCCATTAAGCACAGAGGGTCTTGTGCTAATGCAAGAATCTGTCCGAATCATTTGCTCTGTCCTACAGCAAAATGTATTCAACATGCTGAAATTCAACTGCAAAACCTAGTGAGCAAAATCACACCCTGCCCATTACACTTACAGCCTGTTACTGTGAAATCCTAATGTGTCAGGCTTTCTCCGGGAAAGAAGGTAACTAATAACTTTACTTCTGCCTAAGGCTGGACTTTGGTCAAGGCTGTCAAGGACTCTATGATTTTCATGGGTTTTTTGAAAAAAGTATCCATGATTTTGACACGTTGGGACCTCTGTATGTGAGCAAACACGGAGCTGTAATAGCTGAACTTCCCCGAGAGCTGCAGTGCTCAACCTTGGGCACTCTGCAAGACAAACACCAAAGCGTCCTGAGCCCACTTGTGCCTCTATGTCTTAAGCTCCTGAAGAAGTCAGTGGCAGTCAAGTGTGATTGACTGCTGGCAGGATCTTGCCCAGAGTTTTCTCCTGTGGCAGAAAAAGAAGTAGTGACACCAAAGGCAAGACCAGCAAGCACTGGAGAGAGCCTTAGTCCCCCAAGGAGCTGTTGTGAGGTTTTTCCCTGCCCTGCCTTCCTAATTTTCTACATTTATGACAATAATTGTGAAACTGGGCTGAAATAGCACTGGGAAGCTGCTGCCAATGGTTAAAAACTATCATTGCCTATGGGCTGATCTTATTAATGGCACTAGAAACATGTCAAAAGTTATCTGGCTTGCAAATTAATGGTTGTTATCTTTGAAAGATACATATATTTCTAAAATTCCCCATAATGCTACATCTGACTCCCTTGTTGCTTTCCCCACCAAATTTTCTTAATACAATTTCAGCTCTGCTTCGTTCTATTGTTTTTTTCTCTCCAGTCCTGTATTTTTTTGAAAGGGTAGAACATAAGGGGTCAGATACTGCTCAGGTGATGTACATGAGTAGCCCAATTGCTTTCAAAGGGGCTACCTTGTGGGGCAACCAAGAGTTGGCTCAAAAAAGTCTCTTCATAATTGCATCATATTTGCTAAATCAGATGTTTTACGCACTTAAGAATTCTCTATGTTCCCTTCGTGCTCAGCCATTACAAAAGGCTCCTGCTCTGCTGGAGTTCTGACCCATATTTTCCCTGCTGCAGCCCAAATTTGGTTGCTAAAAGGTAAAGGGAAAAAAAAAATCTCTGTCTCATCACATCTCTCCCAACCCCTGTTCAGCTGCTGTGGTATTTTCCTTCATTATGCTGCTGCCTCAGACTGTAAACCTCTCTAATTTCCTACATCGCAGCTATTTATTTAAATGCTAACTCGCATTATGAAGTGATAATCCACAAGCGCAGGAGATAATTTATGAAGCATTTAAATTAAGAGGAGCAGCTAATTGGGAGCATGTGTCTTATAAGCCTTGCTAACACCAGAAAACTACAAATTAGGGAGAAAATGGAAGATATTTTTATCTTGCTTTTTTCTTTTGTAATGCACTGAGGAAAAATATTACCATACATCACACAAACACTGCTGTTCACAGAAGTCTTCTTTTCTGTTGTTCACTTCATAGTTAGTCTAACACACAACGCTCTCGTTATTACAAATTCCTCATTATAACACACAAAATAATCTTTGCTCTCAGAGAAGGTGGAACGAGGTGGGGTTTTCTGTCTCCAAATAAAGTGGAATAAATTTTCCAGGAAAGGTCCCCTTCTCAGCTACACACATTAATTTTAAAGAGCAAAGACTCCCTTGTTATATAGGGATGTTAAAGTGCATTTAATTTAGGATTGCATTGTGCTGTAAGAGTTTTATAGTTTTTTGTTGAAATGAGAATGAGCATAAATGGCTGTGAATCAGGGAAAAACAAATGTGCTGTGGCCGCAGGGCTGGACGGAATGCATTTCGGATGCTCTGTTCAGATTTTGGCACCAAAGTCACAAACTTTGATGGGGTGGTTTATGAATAAAATCTCATATTGACCTGAATCTGAACACCGATGTGCAATTCCCGTGATACAGCTGTATGACAGAGGTGACTCACTAAATGCTGCTGGGATGGGCTGATGGGGAAAGGAGGGTTTTGACACCCAGGCCAAGACAGCAGCACTGGGGAAGGTGGCAACCATCCCCAGCTTGAAGTTCACAATCGTGCACCAGATTCCCTGGGTTTGCACTTGGAGGCATTGCTTCAGCTGGGAAGGTGCAACGTTGGGTGTCCTCGGGAGGCAGCTGCTTTTGCCTGTAAGTGTAACGCCCCTTTGGTTGCTTTTTTGGATTTTGGTGCTTTGATCAGAGGGAACAGCTGGGATTGTTCTCCTGTAGGAGCAAGATGGTTTCTCTGCGATCCCCAAAGAGCGTCCCGGGCACCCAGAGGATTGTATTAACACAGTCGAGAAGGAACTCAGGGGATATGGAGAGTGAAGTTGACAGTAAGGACTACCTTAATATACAGCCCTCTCCCAGCCTTCAGCAACCACTTTCGAGTAGTTTTCAGCACAGTTGTGTGAGATCTTTCGTTAGGATCCTCCTTTACTAGGCAACCATTTCTTGTGGGTCTCTTGTGTGGTTACTCGAGACAGATTCGCTGTTAAAGTAAAATATTGTGCACGCATCCTGCCTTGCAGGGTGCTTGGGAACCACAGTGAGGTTCTTGCCTGGAGGATGCTCTAGAAGTGTGTGTGTGAATTCAACCTTTACACATGTCTGCATGTGCGTGCACTGCGTGTCTAGAAAATACATCGCTCTAATCTTTGCATTCTTGTTTCTGCTCTTCCAAATCTCCCTTTACATATATCCTGTCAAAAGCAGTCAGCAAACAGGCTCTGGCGTTATTGGAGTTGCTCCTTGATTCGAAGGAAACCATAAATCTGAAACTTCAATCATATCTTTATGATCATTCAGCAAACAGAGATGGAGGATTTATTCAACATGGGATAGCAAAGGGGAAACTGCAGGGGGTTATTGCAGGAGATATTGGTTTAGCTAAGGCAGAACTGCTCCCTCGGGCCTCTCTAGGGCCGAGCCAATGAACAATGGCACCAATGACAATAACAAGGCAATTATGGGGAAGAGGGTGAGGAGGGGGTAATGCTTTGTTAAAGATAGAGGTAAGATTCCAGCATGGTGTCTCTTTTGTGTGCTTTCGAAACTAAAGGATGGCGTGTCTGCCTGGGGTGGTCTTATTAGGAGCCGGTGATCCTAAAAACACAGCAAGTGCTTCAAAGAGCCTGTAGTTTGTGTGTGATTGTGCTGCTCTTAGGAGGTTATGAAGATTTCCTCCCTAATTAAATAGGGCTGGCAATAGGTTCCCCTAATCCATCTTATACCCCAGGGCAGGAGATAAGTGCCTAAACCTCTGCTGACAGCGGTTTGTCTCTGGCTGTATCTGATGTTGGGTTTTCTGCATTTAGGACTAACACTTGTTCCTGGGAGGGGACTCAGGGGACCTCCTCTCACCAGGGGGATGCTCAGACCTTCACCCCAGGCTGGCCACAGTGTTGTGCCACAAATGCTACAGCAGCCCGTCCACCAACTTGACCTGGAAAGGCTGTTCTGAGATTGCTCAATGACCTGGTGCCCAGCTGTGCACTGCTCCCAGCTTCAAGTTTTAGATTATTTTTTTAATATCTGTAGTCAACTTTCAAAAGCCTGACTAGAAAATGAAGCCCAACCCTTAGGTATCAAACACAAAAAGATTGTTGAGCACCGTAAGCAGGTGTGTCTGCGTCCGCTCCCATGGGGATCAAACTGGGGCAGCGCTGGAGGGGGCTCTTCCGGTGGTACACCCCAACTTCAACGTGCAGCGATGCCGGGGTCAGCCGTGCCCACAGACCTCCAGCGATAAATTTTCCCAAATGCCAAATGGGAACACAAAAGCTTTGGCACAAAGGAATGGAGGGTGAGCTGGATCCTGCCACGGCTGCCAATAGATGGGACTTGCATGAAATTTGCATCTTTTCAGGGTGCGTTAGAGACAAACGTCGCTTTTTAAAAAGATGCGATTGTGCAAAAGCAGGAACTAAGTGATCCATCCCCACCTGTCCTGCCTGCCCTCCCCTTCTTCTGGCAATTTTTCCTCCCCCCTTTCCCTTGCGAGCCCCCAAGCAGTTTGTTTTTGCCTGCAGAAGGAAGCTTGAAATATTGCAAAGGGGGTACAGGCAGCGCTCCCTGCGGCCTTGCCCCTGATGGCACGAATGCAGACATAAAATAACCCAGCGCCATCAGTAACCTGTCGCCAAAGCCCCACTACGAGGTGAGAGTTTTCCTCCCTGCCGTGGCTGTTAGCTGCAATGTATTTCTCCCTGCACTAAGCACCGTCTTTCCCAGGGCTGCATTACAATGATTTATAAACCCCATTTCTGGGGAAAACTAATAGATCAAAGTGAGGAGAAGGAAAAGGAGACATGAGCAGCTGGAAGAAGATATTGAAGCATGAAACAAAAACAGAAATGAAAAAGTAGTTTGTGGCACTAGTGAGTTGTTCTGTGCTGCACTTCTATTATTGAAAAATAATAGGGGGAATCTGTATTTTAATCCATTTTTTTAAGAGACATTCAAGTAATCTGAAAAGCTCTTCCTAGAGCCAGCTTGCTTTTGTGTGTTTGTGCATCTTCTACAGAACCAAACACTTATTTTGCTGTTTAGCCCTTCCCTGTCTATTTCTGTGTCATTTTTAGACTTTCCATGTTTTAAGCAGTGTCTGGATTTTCTAACAGGGTAAGAGAAGGCATCGCATGGAGGATTGAAGCTCAGCTGGACCTGAGCCTAGGATGTGCTTGTTCCTGAGCTGAGACTTGGTCAGGTTTTACAAAGGGACTTTGTGGGCTGAGACCGGGGTGGTCAGTGAGGTGCTCTGCCTTTGTTTCTGTTTCCCCTCCTGCACAGTGGGGATGAACGGACAAGATTCATCATGTAATTCTCGGCATCAGTCAAGTTACATCCCGACTGAACTGAGCCAGGAGTGTACATACCAATGCTCATCTCTTAGTTTTACAATGATTAATGCATTAGTGTTTGCAAGAGCTTTGGAGATAAGAAGCTAATTGGGCTTTTGCCTGTGTTCTGCTTGTCTGGTTCAGCCACCAGACATCCCTGACTTCAAACATAGGCAGCGGTGGAGAATTATTATGAAAATAACCATAATCCTTGTGCAGCACTTCATACATGCAGAGGGCTGCACAAACCTTCTATCTACAATTTCCCCACGTGGTGCGTATGTAAGTGCAAACGTTATACACAACAGATGAAATGCATCAAATAGGACAAACAGCAGATTTGGTGAAAACAGATGTGTGTGGCAAGACTGCAGGGGTTTGTCTAAGAGATTGTACAGAGCCACAAGATGGAAGCTGATGAATTCTCTCTAGGCATGTTCCAAACTTGTCTGAGAGTTGCAGGTTTCCATTCAAAGTATTTTCTCTACATTCCCGTTGTTAGTCTTGTTTAAATTTTCACTCTCCCTGGTAATTTTCTGTTGCCAGTTAATGCTGCAGCATCGTGTTAACTTCAGGCTGGCTGGTTTACCTTGGTTCCTGATTTCTGTTGCATCCTTTGGTGTTGGTAAAACAGTGTTCCTGGGGGAACGCAGGTGCAGGGATATGTTCATGGACATGTATAATTGATACTTCTCACAGATAACACAGGAAGCAAGCACGTGTTGAATGTGCTCATGTGCCTGCTCTGCACAAGGAGATTCTGCTCTTGTTCACACAGAGGAGCAGTGTGGGCAATGAAGCAGTGTGTTTCCCTTTTGTTTACTTGTAAAAACATGGCCTGGAGAAGACACATGTAGGATGGCATTCGGGAGCAATCATCCATGATGTGCTTTCAGCTACTTTTCGTGACTACCGATAAGTGAGCTAAACATCACCATTTGCAAGATCAACACCTGCCCATTCTGAGATGACCAACATCTTCACAGCTGAGCCTGACTTTTGGCTCAGGCACCTGATCAGTAAGAGCTGAGTGAGTTAAAATGAAAATACTGCTCTTTTATCTTGCTTGTGCCCTGTGCAACACAGTCTAACACCCTACTCAAAAATGCTTCAAACCAGAGAAGTCATCTTGCTAAGACGTTCATCTCCTCCTCCTTTTGGTTATGCAGCCACAAGCAAACACTGCTCTACTGAGCCATGGATCTGGTGCTGGTGTCATAGCCGGTACCAGGCACGGTGGCACACCAGGCAGTGGCAGAAGCCCTCTTATTTTCGCTGCATGGATTCTGCTTACTGCTGACCAGAGCCTAACGCAGCTGCCTCTTACGTAGACCTTGCACTGGTAGCTGCTGACTGCATCCCCTATTACAACAGGCAGAAAAAGCTGTCTGTGCTCTAATAGGTATTGTAACCCTCCTAAAACTATGACAACATCTTTCTTTTGACTCCCTATGGCCCAGCCAGTCTTTACTCTTCTGTTCCCTGTCTGCAGAGACAACTTGTCAGATGTCATTTTTACTCCACTCTTGGTTTACTCCCTTGCGTTGGAAGGTATTCGGTGCCCGACACCTAGGAAGGTAGGGTGAGCTGAACATGGACTAAGAGCTGCCAGAGGAATATGAGAGGAGAATTTTGCCCTATAAGCTTTAATAAGTTGGTGGGTTAAGAGAAATGCAGCTAGGGAGAAAAATGGGGAATGTTCTCCCTCCAAATGGGCACTGCTTCAGTTTGTAAAAGCACCAGGGATTCCCCATGTGGCTCAATTTATTATTTTCCCACTCGTTAAATGCCAAAACAATAAAGCAAAATCTATTGTTAGCCTTAAAATGCAGGTGATTTGCATATGCCTGCGATAGTCCTACTGCTGCCTTCATTTAAACTCAGTAAGGCGAGGTACCTTTAAAAATTATGACTTGTTTTACATTTAATATACTGAACTATGTTAACATAATATTAAGGGGCTGACTTCACAGCTTAATTGCTGATCACGTAGAAGGCTGCTTTAGCAGAAGCATTAGGCTGGCAGTGCTGTACGGCCTAATACGCGAGCGGCTGGGATAGCAGCCTGCACGAAGGGGCTGCGAGCTGCTCCTTCCCTGCTGTGATGCTCCCCCTAAGAGCACCTTGGAAACCCAGAGTCATTTTTACTCCACCCTTGGTGTACTCCCTTGCGCTGGAAGGTATTTGGTGCCCAGCTGCAGAGCAGCGCCTGTGCAATACAAGCAGGACATAATTGTACCTGTACAAAGTGGTATTAGAAAATCAGGTAGGGTTTTTTTTTTTCCCCATTCAGTAAGCTTTTGCAGAGGGGAAGGAAGGCACCGTTTCCTGGCAGAGCTGAACATGCACTGTACTTCCCAGCCCCGGGTCTCCAAGGTTGCTGTAGAGAGATTGTGCAATTCTAGTGGTGTTATTGTAACTTCTCATTTTCTTCCTTCCTTCTTTGACCCTTGCTTGTGGCAGGCTGAATGCAAAGAGGGCAGGTATCGGGAATGGGAACCAGGTCTGCAAAGGCTCTTAAGCTTTCCTTGAATTCAGAGACTGTGTGACAGTATTTTGGTTGATATGGTTGGCTAAGACTGCAAGTTGGTGCTTGGGGAGCATGAATTGCCGCAGTTTCCTTTACACCTTCTGTATTTTCGGCATGCTGAACTGCTGGGCCAGCACTCAACATCAAGACACACCTTTAAGGAGGGAGCTTCTGCAAATGGCTGACTCGTACTTGATCCCCAGACCTCCAGCAGCAAAGTGGCACACGGTGCTACCCTTCCTGTCCGCTGTGTCAAAAATATAATTAAGGTTCAAATACAGCCCCAAGATGTGTCCAAAATAAGAGGTACTCACAGGATTTTCAGGAGCTGAAGAGGTAGCCAAGCATTACCAGCTACTCACACCCATGTGTCTCTGACTTCCTCACACAGCTCCAATTTGGGAGTTCTGGACTCCTTAAAAAATTTGCCTTTTCTCTCAGTTAAAAAAGCATATAGATTGACAGAGATGTACACCAAGTTCTAGCCTTCTATGGTTTAAAAGAGCAAAGTTATAGGCCCCTGAAAATTGAGGTTTATAATAGAAGCACTGGCAAACCCTTAACTGTAGAGAAGCTACCAGGCGTTGCAACAATAATTGGGAAGGGAGGGAAAAAAAATCACACCGTGTTTTTCAGTGCTTAGCTAAGAAATACAACAAGAGAGTTTATTGCTTGCAAAACACAGCTGCACTGCCTCAAATTGGATGGAAAAACGAACCCTGATAATTTATTACACCCCTAAAGTCACAAGAATGTACCCATAAATTACTTTTTTGGAGGGGGAGGGAAGTGGTACCACTGTAGTCCATTCTGCACAACCTACTTATTAGTATCATAATTTATTATTATTATGCCCTGCTGCAAATAGAGAGGCAGATAAAACTCAAATCTATTAAAACAACCGCTCCACTTTCTCTGAGCCACTGAGGGACACCATTCCAAAGGAAATGAGATAAATTACTAAGACGAATGTATGAGTCTTGCATTACAGCACGTAGCTTGTACATATGCAAGAGCAGGAGGATAATTCAAGCAAAAAAGAGTCGTGTTAAGTTTTACCATTCAGGATTCAACACAGAGGGATTGGAATAATATCAGGTGGTCGATTAAATATTTCTAATGTATAGATTTTTTTTTCCTGAAGATCCTACGTGTTAACTCGGAATGAATGTGCAATGTTGAAATAACTGCACTGCTTCTATTGCAAATGTACTTGGATCAGCATGTGTTTAAAAATATGCTATATCCAGCTATTGTGAGGAAGTAGACACTACACTGATAAGTCTGAAAATTATATTGATAGAATATATATACCCATATATATCCAAGTGGTGGTGATTAATTGTAAAGCTGCTTTGAATTTCAGGTTGGTGAAAGACATTGCTTTGCAGTCCCAGAAGGGCAAAGTGGCAGAGCCAGAGGTGCAGTTACAAAGTTCACCATGTTCCTCTTCTAATGGGTTTCAGATAAGTCAACAGGAAATTTGTAATGTTTGTCTTCTCTTCATTTCCTTCTGGGGTAGTCAGCTGGACCAGCAGTTTTTAATGCTGTCCTCCCCTTCCCTGCCACATGGATGGATTAGCAGAAATGCTAATTGTATTGGGACGTTATTGCTCATTGCCCTCTTCAGGACACGGGTCAAATGCCTGTTAGGTTATTGCAAAGTCAGGATGAGTTTGGTGCTCTTGGCTACAGTCACTGGGGTATAATGGAGCCCTGATTCTGGAAGCTGCTGGTCCAGAATGGGTTTGGGTACGATAACTACCATCTCTAAGGATAAAACCTAGCAGCAATCTTCTTTCTACACAGCCAATTTGTGGGTTTCAGGTTTATTTTTTGAAAAAAAAAAAAAAAAAGAAAAACGATGCACATGTGATAAAAGTTCATACTGGACTTTTCTAAGTAATGTAAGAGTTGTGCAGGTTTAGCTGGCTTCACTTTTATGAATGCTGGGGATTCTCAAAGCAGAGTACATGAGACACAAAGCCAGTGAAACCTCAATGGTCCACAGAGTAAACAAACTTAATGAGAAGAAAAGAGTCAGCAGTCATTTCATCTTCCCTACAAAGCCTGCTGCTCTGATAGGGAAAACAACATCCAGGCCACGCAGTAAGACACCGAGACTTTGTGCTCTTGCTACGGAGGGTGGGGGAACAGGAGGGATTGACAAAGGAAGGAAATGAGGCCACCTACTCGCTGTGATACTGCAGATTTTCGTATTTACAGACTGCTGGTGGCCTGCATCAATCTGTACATCAGACTATTACTTCTACACTCTTGCATACTTGTGGCAACTGCGTGTGTTTCTATGCCTCTCTAGAACGATCCTCTGCATCCTTTCATATTCCATGCGTTGGCCTTTTTTTTTTTTTCTTTTTTTTTTTGTGGGGGGATTACTTTTCATATTGATGGTTGTGATACTTGGGAGTGAAAAATGGAAAATAAATAAAATTATTTACTTTCTGAGCTAAAAGGTATACGAAATACATTCGTAAAGCTATATTTAACATTGCTCCAGGTTTGGGCTTGGACTTTTGCTCCTGCAACTTAGCTCTTAAATTGTTTGTGTAAGAACATGAGGGAAGAGAAGGCAGGAACACGTTCCACCTTCATTTGAATGTCAGTTGCCAAATCCAACAATTTTAGCTTTTTCTTTCTGGGCCTTTGTTCAGATCCTAAATATCAAAGTTCCCAAGGAAAGCTGAATTTCCACTCTCCAAATGACAAGCTGTGCTTTGTAAGGGTATTTCCTTCAGATGTGGCATTTGCCTCTCTGGCAAAGTGCAGAGCTACGACTCAGGCTCTTTTGGCAGCTTTTCCTCCTGCTTTTGCCTTTCCCCCAGGGAAATGCTCCGTCTGCATGGCTTGGCAGTTTCTAGCACTTATTTTGGTAGCTGGTTACCTTCCTCCTGAGGTGCTGGCACTGCCCATTTACAAGCAGGAAGGCAATGAGGGACCAGGAGAGGACACCTCCTTCCAGGCTCAGACACGTGCCTAATACGCGGTGCTTAGTTTCTACTGTATATTGATGTTCAGCTTTTTCATAAAAGAAACCCATGGTTTCCCTGTATTGGAAGCTGTGGGTAAATCCCTACTATTTTACAACATCACAGAGAAGCCCCAGGGCTGGCTGCGCCTCTGTTACATTTTTAAAGCAGCAGTAAACAGCATGCTTTTCTCTGAGCAACAGCTGCCTTTCTAATGGTGGACCATGAAAGACTGTTGCCAGAACTGAGGCTCTGAGATTCACTAGCTATTGCTGACCTACAGGTATTGCCTGAAAGCCATGGGATGATGCCATCCCTAATGAAGTAACGAAATACAGCATCGTTATCAAATGAAAAATAAGAGCGCTGCTATTGCCAGGGGGTTTTGCATTGATTAGATGGCCGATAGAAGCATATCCACGTGTGACTGAGAGGCATTAGATGGGTGATGTTCATCTGCCTTTTCCATGTGTGGTAGGAACCCCTCCATATAAATGAATCGTGGCTGGGTTTTCAAGATGACTGGATTTGGAAGATCCAGTGGCATAGCAAGATGGATACTTCATCTTGTATAAAATAGTCCGTTACTGCTGGTCACAGCGGTTATACTCTCACTTCCTAACGTGTTGCTTTCTGCACCACAGAAGATGCCGGGTGGCTCTTGTTCAAGCCCAGCTAGGATTTTTTGAGAGCTAAAAGAAACACTGCATGTACTGAGAGGCAGGACTAGACAGCCTGTCATCCCCAAATCGGGGACACCTCTGACCCCAGCCTGTACCTGGAGAGGGGACGTGCCTGGAGAGGGCAGCTAGGAATATGGAAAGCTTGATCTCAGCGAGCCATTTTGCGTTGCTCTGGGATACACATCACTGTTGAAGCCAAGTTTCCAAGCCAGTATTTCCTCGTCAAAAGGGAAGAGGATGATAGGAGCCTAAGCAGAGCAAGGGTAGTGAAATTTTAAAGTATTATGACACACATACATTTAATATTACATCACATGTAAGGGAACAAGCACATATGATCGCAGTATTACAAGATGAATGTAGGTCCTACGATGTTAAATTTAGTGCATTGTGATTGATGATCCTTTGTTTGCAGGTTTTCTTTTATGTATATATTATTTCTGTAGGATAAGCATCTTACCAGCTGGAAGAAACATAGAACTTTTTTATTTTCTAGCATGTAATTTCTGTTTGATTCACAGCTAATAAATAGGTCATCTTGTACTTTCAAAATGCCAACATGCAGTAATTCAGTGAAATAGAGACTCTACATTAAAAAGCTGTCAACCTCAGTGCAATTTTCCTGCACCCTATGCTCTG
Organism: Scopus umbretta; assembly: GCA_013400535.1. Taxonomy (NCBI): domain Eukaryota; kingdom Metazoa; phylum Chordata; class Aves; order Pelecaniformes; family Scopidae; genus Scopus; species Scopus umbretta. Next base: position 34,461 of record VZTL01041534.1, read on the forward strand.
GAAAGATACCTTGTCACTCATGGTTCAGCTCTGTTTTCCTGAAATATCTCTTCTTCTGCATAAATAATGAATGTAGTTGCATGAAAATATCTGGCACAATGTCTGTTCTTCCTCCCACCCTAAGGAGCTGCAGTACAGACTCTGTATTTATTGGTTGATCTTCCCAACAAATCTTACTGAAATCACAGGTGTAGTAATAGCGTGGCCCCCTCCCAGCTGCAGGCAGGTGTTCTCCCCTGTGCTAACCCCATCCTACCCGCCTGGCTGAAGTCAGGGAGATGCTGCCTTAAAAAAGCCTTCTTCTCAAAATGTAGAGGCTACATGATACAAAATATTTTAAAGCACTTACTCACTTTCAGTCTTTTTTTTCCATTTCTAACGCATTATGCAGGTCTTGCACAGAAAAGATATTGGGCTGAAGCAGATCCCAATTAGGAGTTCTTAAAATTAATTCTATTCTTTAAAAAAGCTAGACATAAACCCCATCAGATTACTAAGCCTGACTTCTATTTCATATGATCTGAAATGCACAATTTACAGTGTTTTTTATGGCTTTCTTCTAGCAGCCCACTAGAGGTGACACAAGGACAGCAAAACCTGGTTCTGCACCTCTGATTTCAGCAACAAACCGGTGGAGCTGGGCTGCTGTGGCACTGCTGCTAGGGACAGGGGAAAGAAGACTTAAGGCCAGAAGGGGTCCTGTGATTTTCTAGTCCAATCTGAAAAATCATGATGCATTCAAGGGATCTCACGTTCAGAGACAATTTTCAGACGCAATGCAGGGAAATTTCTGCAGCGCTGATTCCAAAGTCTCCGAGTACTTATAGCCTACCATCGCAGTAGAGACAAAATTTCAAGCCAAAGATTTCATCCTGCAGCTGTTAGTCACATGAATGCTTTGCCCTGACCCTAAGTTTGATAATGCGGTGTGAGGCAGGGGCAATGCTATTTCAATGAAGAAATGGACCGCCTCAAGCCATGAAAAAATTGGTGGTGCCTCTTGTGATTTTGAATCAATGGAAAGCTGAAACTTGCTAGATGTCAACCCCATAAAAATGGAAAAAGCGGGGTGTGCTAACCTCCCGCGAACTGGGTTTTACAAGGGATAAATCTGCTGAATCCTCACAGTGAGGTCCAAAAGTAATTTAAATCTCTTCCCCTCTCTCCCTGCTCCCAGTTTCCCCATCCCAGTTGTTGTTAGATGCATCAGCTGAGAAGGAAAGTTAGAGAGTGACACTAATAAAAGAGGGCTCAGACGCACTAAGAGTATTAAAAGGTTAGGTCATGGTGTGTTCTATTAAATAGAATATTAATTGAATTCTTGACATCCGAGGTGAACTGTGACATGCTCATGGGATAAATATTGCATTTAACAGAGCATCATGACCTAAAGCTCTAAACACTATTGAGCATCAGTGCCAATCCTTCACAATAGATCTTAGCCTCAGTCCTCGGGGTACGAATGCTCCCTTGGAGTTTTGGAAGCTTAAGCTTAAAAACAGGTTTCGCATTTCTTGTTTCTGTTCTCAGTTAAGTCCAAAATTGCTTCTTCCATCTCAAGGTTACACTCTGTCCCAGACTTTTGGTTACAGACTCTTAATATATAGATAGAAATGCCATGCATTACCAACTTATTGGGCACGGTACAAGAAAGGTTGAAAGAAAATTTCTCCATCTCCACACCCACACTGTAAAGGAGATTAAAACATTAAAAAGACCAATTAAAAATAGGGAATCTCATAGCAACATTTTCATTAACCCTCCCTGGTTCTTCTTTCTGTCTCATTAGTCATCACAGGGAGAGGAAGGATCACTTTAATTAGCACCATTGTAAAGCTTTATTTAAGGCAACTGCCCCTCCTGCTGCTCTCTGGATTACCCTGCCGGCTTATAAATACAATACCAAATCATTAACAGCCAAAAACAACACCACTGAAGGGTTTGGAAGAAAGAAGACCCACTATGGCCAATGTTTAGGGCTCTTTAACAATGTCCTTTCTCCTTATTCAGGCATAATTCAAGCGTAATATTGGGCTTTATAAAACAGCTCAATATCCTCTTACAGCAAAGCTCTTTCTAGTTGAGGATACCATGTGTTCAACTTTCTTCCCCTTTGTTTTCAAGGCACTGAAAGCACAGAACCACATCTGATAGGATAGACATGGTAGATAGGATCACAGGTTTTCCAACGTCCCAATTTAGAATTACTTGTTAAATTCCCAAATTAAAGGCTCTGCTGCATGCTAACAGCCTTGCAGGAGGGAGGTGAGCAATGAGACTCCAACTGAGGGAGGCTGGTGGAGCATTATAGAAAGAGATTCTTGTGAGTTTAGGATGAAAACAAAACGAGCGCCCACAGTTCATGAAAAGGAGATTGCTTTTTCCAAACATCACTGGCTGAATTTCACGTTTTTGCAGAAATGAGCCCAATGGGTCTGTTCTGTTAAGAAACCCTAAGCCAGTGTTTCCAGCCAGCAGTTTCCGTACCTGGGAGTGCAGTCCAGAGTGCATGTCTGTGGAGAAGAGCAAATTTGCTCTCCCTCACACCCGTGCAACGTGTGACTGATCCCCACTGCAGTGCGCAGGCTTATTTTGAAAGTAGTTTGGGTCGCTACGTTTCGATCAGGAATTAGATGCAGACCAAGAACCTTCTGAACCATCCTGCAGCACCTTCTGTTTTGCGTCCAGGAGAATAGTGATGAAAACATCACATTTCTTAAGACGTAAGCTGCACAAAATGTCCTCCTTACCAAGAAACCACAACCCAGAGTATTAAGATTCACCCTTTAGATCTGTGGCCTACTTTCCCTGACCTGAATATGTAACTATGGACTCTTCAGTACACCTGGGTGCTGCGATCTCTAATTGTTCATCGCTGTCCAGCCAAGGCAACCCAGTGGTTCCCTTGGAGTAACCTATTAGCTACACGCAGGAGTTTAAGCACTGCGAGTACTCTACCATGGAGTTTTTGTGTTGGGACCACAGCCAGGATTTGATTTTTCAAAGTTAACATCACACAGCTGAAGTTAGCTGAAAGTTTGAGGTATCTTCTTTGCTGCTGGGTGCCAAGTTGCATCAAGGTATATCAGCCACCTAATTCTTCCACTTTATTGCTTGATATGAAAAAAAAGAAATTCAGACCAGGGGGGACAAACTCTTAACGTTAAAGTCTGAAAACACAAAGTGCAGTTCATCCTTGCCCCCTGAAAGCAAGCTTGTCCTGACTTCTGTTGGAGCACTGAACAGAATGTGGAGATAATATCAGCTTCTTCAAAAAAATGTACATATTCCTCAAGAAAGGTTTAAAAATGTCTAGGTATACTTGGCTTTACCTACACGAACTACTGTTTAAGTGATAACAAAAAGGAAGACAGTAATGACGTATCACTGAATGATAAATGTATTGCTACATAGAGTTCAATCCATATTAAGTCAAGATCTGTATGTGTGGAGGTTTGTAGGGAGAGGTGATATCTTTTATGGAAGTAACTGCTACGTGTCAGACTGTAAGTGAATTACAAATAAGTGAAATATTTCCACTTAAAAAAAAAAAAAAGAGGGGAAGGGAAAACCACCAGAGTTCCAGTTTGGGACTGACCAGCCCCTCTGCCCCCATCTCAGCCCATCTCCGCTCAGACAGACTGAGCAGGTCGCAGACCTGAGCTGCTGTCACTAAGTGCTCCTCATCAAAACTGGGGGAGGCTCACAGAGGCCAGCGCGCTGCCAGGGCCTGAGCAGAACTGCAGCTTCAAGGGAGAGCAGTCTCCAGAGATCACGGATGCTAAACTCACTTAAAAACAGAGAGTGACGAATAGTCTGAGTAACAGTCATTGTAAAAGTTTATATAGGAATTGCTTTGTTTGCTATTTATAGCCGCACTGTATTTTTCTTGTAATACATTTTTAATGACTTATAAGGCCTAGTTATTTATTCCTCTGAAGCCAAATACTTTCTTACCCTGATAATGCAAGCAAATGAGCTTTGTGCAGAAGAGCTACATGGGAGATGGCTGGATCTGCTCCCTGCACTGGCAGCAGGCTGGGGGGACGCTGCACGGCTCTTGGGAGCCCCATGGCACCCAAGGCACCGATGCAGCGGGCGCCCCAAGCATGCAGCTCCCTGCTGCCTCTCTGCAGAGGGACTGCCTGTGAAGGGTCCTCCCTGGGACAGAAAATTTCCAAATTACTAATTATTCCATCTGCACACAAGGGAGTCTCTTTTTATGGTTACTTTGCTCTGTATTTCCTAATCCAACACCAGCCTTAGCTAAAAAACAACCCCCAAACCTGCAGTGCCACGTAGGCAGTGGCCCTTTCCATCTACGCATTGAAAAGTTAAGTAGTGTGAACAACAGACCAAACAAAAGGAGAAGATGGGACACTCTGAAGTGGCAGGTATTTGCATGAAATATAATTAATCTGCTAAACCAGCATCCATCCCTAAGCACAAATGCTGATTGCCTCATGATGAGTCTAGCCAGAATGGTATTAACTCTGCTGCTTTTTCTAAATTGTTATATACCCAATATTTTGTTTTGCCTCTTCTTTATGTTTAGATTAATAACTATGTAATCACTTCATTAGTTTATTTAGATTATCTTATTTTAGGAAATTATTGTTTAGATCAGCCTTGTCCTTCCCATCTATCTGTGCCTTCCCAGAATAAGCAATATCTGAGGAAACCAATTAATTGCAACTCGACCGCTGTAATGGGGTCTGCTCTACAATGTGGCAATGTCTAATGGAGTTTTAATTTCCCCATGGTGAGTCAACATTTGCTTAAAGGGAGAAGAGTGTCAGAGCAAAGCACTGCCTGAGACACGCACAGCTTCTTCCAAGTCTGTGGGGCTGAACAGGCATCTTGGGGCTGCTGCTTCTTTTGTCGGGGGTAAAATTCACAGAGGGTTGTAGCTGGGGCATCAAAGAGCACCTGCCTTTCCACCACAGCCTGAGGTTTCCCATGGACTTGCAGAACATGGAGGACAGACAGCCCTCCACAGCTCTCAGGCTGCACCTCCCAACCTTGCAGGGGTCCTGGGTGCTAAAATGAACTTGTTGCCCAGTGAAGGTTTGACAGCCCTTTTTCAATGCACGGTCTTCCTTAGGAAATATTGCTTTAACTATCCTGGGTCCTCGCTATGCAGGTGGGACCTGCAAGTCCTTCTCATGGCCTCGAAGCCCATTATGGTACAGGGCTGTCAAAACCAAGTGTCTCATCCCCAAGGAACCTGCTGTACCCATGTAACTTGTGACACACGTGGGACAGCAGAATTTTTTTCCATTAATTGGATTGTTCAGCGTATTTAGTACTGCCAGAAGTTACACGTGGGATTCTGGAGGGAGGTGAAGCACCCAGAGCCCTTTGAAATGCCCCCAGTCCCTCCCTCGCTCAGGCCCTGGGCACCTTTGGAAACGTCAGCCTACACGCTGTTGACTAATGACTGTTTTGCTTGGCGAACGCTGACAAACTTCTGAAGTCGGTCTGTTTTTCCCAATCTTCTGACAGCTTAAAAGATTTGAAACAAAGCTACATTATGATGCAACCAATTTCAGCAGCATCTGATTAACAAAAAGGAGGCCACAGCTCCCTGACAGCAGCTGGTGGTTATTTTTTATTTCTAAAACAAACTGATGGCCTCAAACATTCATACATGTATTTATTTTTTTGTTTAAATGTCTCATTTCCAGGATTTTTTTGGATCGTGCAGGGAAATAAAGTTTTGCAATTCTTCTTCTCATAATAAGTCTGTCCAAAAATGATGTTGCTCGTTGTGTTGAAAGATGGTTTCATTTTCTACTCAAAATTGGTATGAAAAATTTGCCTTGCCAAATGAACATTGTATACTGAACTTGTCAAATCCTCTCTCCTGACACAAATAAAAGATAACATTGGGTGGCAGCATGTAAAACAGCACTGACAAGACAGCTAGGATGGAAGCAAAGAAATGCATATATTTCTCTTTCTCTCTTCCTGAGAAGGATAGGGGAAAGATCCAGGTGAGCGAATGCTGGCGTGTTACAACCAAAAATACATTATCTAAAGACTTAACAAGCCATTTCAATGCGGGTTTTAAGACAAACATAAGCGGTTCCATTTCTGATTAGCAAAATCATGACAAAAGTCTCGACTTTTTTCCAGGCAACTAAGAAAGCTGCTAAATAGAAAGAGTGGCTGGATGAAAGGGGTGTTCAGTTAAAAGTTCACAACTCTGCTGCGCAGGCTGGAAGGACTACTTATAGCACTGCTGAATATTATTCCAAGTATATTTAAAAATAAATAAGGTAATGATAGCACTTTCATTAGATCTGCAGTCATACCATGTAAGTGAATTTTTTTTTTCCTATTAAAATTGTTGATTGACGGCTGTTAGCTATTTATCAGCCCAAAATTACATTTCTCCTCTCCTTGGAGTTGCCTCTGTTAAAAATCACAACAACTGCCTAGTTAGTAACAAGAAAAGACTCCTAAAACTGCAGTTTCGGGTTGGGGGGGGGGCGGAATACAAGCATGAAACACAGATTGCACCTTCAAATCCCCGATGGCATCACGCTTCTTTGTTCTGCTAAGAAAAATTAACCTCAATCTCGGCTCAAGGTCCCCCGATTGATTATCATAGTCATTTAAATACTGTAATCTCATTTTCAGCATCAGGGAAAGGGAGCGAAAAGAAGAAAAAGAGAAAGAGGTGGGGAAGCGAGGGGGGGAGAAAGAGAAAACAGAATAAATTATCTGACAAAAGGAAAAAGGGCCTTTCTGCTTACGGAGCCTATTTCAGATCCTTCCACTTGATTGGAAAAGTTGATGAAGTTTAAATGAAGCAGAATTAGAGGATCAGGCCACTGAGTATTGACAGGGGCCCATGGAAGAATGTGCAATTCAATAGGCCTGATTTCTGTGGAAAACAGGGGAAAGGCCTAAATGGTATAATCTTCAATCAAATCTAATATCGACACTGACAAGGCAGGGTAATGAGATAGGCCAGATCAGGCATGTTGGTTAAAGAAATTAATCCCTCTCGCTGCACCAAGAGTTCAGCTTTGATGCCTATTGTACAGACCCCCGTCCCAGCCTATCTAAATGCTAACTAACTGTGAGTGTGATCTGGGACTGTGCTTTTCATTGCTGGGGCTAATCTTATAACAATTTTAGCTCCCTGACTATGGCGGCAGAGGTAGCACGGCAGCCCCTTGCCGTGGCACCGCGGAGAGGGAGGAGAGGGGCAGAGCGCGGCGATGGATGCAGCCGCGCCGGCGCGGGGAAACTTGCGTTTCGGCGTGTATTAGAGCTTTAACACGCCGTAATACATGGTAATTAGTGTAGTTACAGTCGCCTCCTGACCAGCTGATCGGTATCTCCTGGGACCCACCGAAGGGGCCGGGCGGCGAGCAGGAGGGTGTTCGGAGAGAGCGACTGTAAAGGGGCGCTGGGAAGTTGAAAAGCGTGCTGCAAACAAAGGGACTCTCCTACCTGGGCGAGCAGCCCGAAGCTCGCGATTAAAACCATCTTTATTTTTCAGGCTAGTTTGCTCTTCACTAAGCAACACAAGGTTCGCTGTGTCGCTTTTTGGATCCAACCCCTCCGCCTGGGAATTACACTATTATTTTTAATCGGGTTTCGCTTGTAAGATTTTTAGGCACAAACCCCATGTTGCTTTGCTTAAAAAAAAAAAAATC
>VZTL01041535.1:0-12069 GCA_013400535.1 Scopus umbretta
AAAAAAAAATTAAAAATCCATCGACATATCTCCTTTAAGGGCATGTAGGAAAGGTAAGTGGCAAACACAGTCAGAGGGTGTCACAGAGGTACACTGAAACTAACCCAAAAGATAAGCTCGAGTGTCTGTAGCTATAGGCTCAGCTCTAGAAGAGTCTGTTTTGTACTGGAGCAATCCCCAAAGTATTTCCTTTCCGTACATCCCATGGCATGCAATGCCACCATTGCTGAGGTATGGGTCCTTCCCGATAGGTAGGACAGAGGGAAAGCACAGCCAATGTGAAGGCCAGTTTTAGGATAGTTGGGTATATCTGGGAACATAGGCGGCCGTTAGAGCACACCCACAGTAAGTTAGGAAGTGTGGAGACAAAAGATGTTTGACCCAAACCTGGAGTGGTGAAGAGAGGACAACCATAGTCTCTTTTATGGCAGAGTAGAACAGAGGGACTTGAATAGATGGTATTGCTGCATAGGCAGCCTTCTACCAAGGTTTCTTGGGCTGGTGGATATAGCCACAACAGGGGCATCTTATCTATATCCTTAGACACAATTTCCATTTGGCATTCCCAGAGTGGAGACTTTCCTGTTGGGTGTACCTTATCTTTTCCTTTGTACCACCTAAGTGCATAAGTGTATCTGGCTTATGTGCAATTGAGTGGGCAGTTGAATGAGTTGGTATTCAACACACGAGGGCATTCATTATTATCTCTGTCAGGATGTTTGATACACCAAGAAGCACTCAGTGGCTTGGCATACACTAGTGAGTGAACATCAATATACCATAGGGAACTGCATTCAGTGGTTCTCCATGTATCTTCAGGATAGAGTCTAGTGCTGTTGACTCTCCACCCCATGGCTTTATGGGTTGGTTGGATAATTTAATTGCATTTGGCATCCCATACTGAACTAACACTTATTGTGCCAGGTGACCAGCTATAAATGACATATGTATAGTCCATGTCCCCTATGCTTTCCCGGAGCTTCCAGCTATAATTGTTATATTGACCTGATGTTAATTCAAGGGCTAACGATATGTTGATGTCCTGTACAAAAATGGGCAAGGGCTCTTCCGCTGACCTGGGGGTGCGTAAAAATACTGTTATGGATGTTAGGTTCATCATCTGTGCAAATTCCACCATCATCTTTGCCACTACGGTGCCATCCAGGTCCCAGTCATCTGCATCAGTTGCTGTCACCACCAACAGGAGTAACAGAATGGTCTACCCCTCATCGTCCTGTAAGAGAGTATAATAAAAGTGGGACTTGGTTCCTTGGACCAGGCTTTCGGGTTAGAAGTCCAGGATTATCCACCAGGCGCTGATACGATGGGATTTTCTGTTTCCATCTAGGGCCTCCCAAGTGAACAGACACCTAGGTTTTGCTAGGGTCATGGGCACAATGCCAAGGGAAGGTAGTTTCACCATGACAGGTTGGCCTATGTGTGTTCTTAGTGGATACTGGTCCTTTCTATTATCTGGCAGATGGTCATTGCCCATTGGTGGCTTCTCAGGGCAGAATGCCCTGATCTTGCAGCGTCCATAACTCCCCCAATGGTTATTGGTGATAAAGACTGTTTGTGTTAGCCACGTGTCCCAACTGGGTCACAAGATTTCAGCATGTTTTTTTGTCAGACCATTGGCCTACTCGGCGATTCCATTGGACTGGGGATAATACAGTGTATGGAACACTCACTTTACACCTTCCCCTCTAGACCAGTCTTGAACCACTGCGACCATAAAGTGTGATCTGTTATAATTTTGAATGCTCTCAGGGGTGGGTAAAACACTGAACCACTCATGCAACACTCGCACTGTTTGGTCCCTGGTGGCAATGCTGACAGCTGTAGCCACCGACAGCCCTGAAACACCTTCTATTCTTACCAGGATGAACTTCTTTCTACCAGACAGTTTTAATGGCCCAGCATAGTCAACCTGACAAGTGCTCCAAAGGTGCTTTACCCTGTCTGATGTGCCCCAGGGTCTTGGTTTGGGTTGTTGGCTTTAAGCCTTTTTCAGAATTGTGGGCAGGCCATGAGGACTGCTTCACATGTTGCAATAAACACTGACTACCCCTGAGACTGGCTCATAATAGAGATCCACCTTGCCAGCGTGGCCTTACTTGGTGTGTAGCCACTCAGCCAGCCATTCCCACTCTTCCCATATGCCATCAACCGCTGTGTTTTGAGCTAACTGGTCAGCCTGTTGGTTCCACTTGGCAGCTGGGGTTCCACCTTTCGCATGCCCTTTCACCCAACCCACTCTCAAAGGCTGTGACCTGCTTATTCCAAATAGCCACTGCCAACTTTCAGCTCTCCAGGCTCTAGTGTGACCCACTTCCCACCAGTTGGATTCCCATTGGCATATCCACTCGGTGGCACCCTTGTAAGTTGCAAAAGAACCAGTGCAAATTGTGGAGGCACCCCCTTCCACAGCTAATAAGAGAGCACGGAACTCCCCTACCTGAGCACTACCTTCCCCCTCCTCTGTCAGTGTTGTCTTGGTGGCAATTTCCACTCCTGCTACCTTATACTGCCACTTTGGCCCCACTCAACCAGCTGACGTGTTGGTGAACTACATCTTTTTTGTGTCTGAATCTTGGGTTAGCTCAGGTGCCTCTGTAATTGGAGAGGGCTTATAAAGTAAGCTCAGCAGGGCTATTTTTAAAGCATCTGGTAACCCCTTAATGAGAGGCCTGAGATGGGCAGGATCTACCAGTGCAGCCATTGGTATGCCTTGCTGCTCGCTCTCATACATTGCCTGTGTACAAGCAGCCTTTTGTACCCATTCTGCCAATTCCAGCAATCTCCTTATCCAAACGGTAATAGGCTCCCCTTGTTCTTTGGGGTCTATACCTCCAGCCCAGTAACCCACCTGAGAAGTTATAGAGTGGTTGCCAGCAACCCATCACTTAGAAACAGACAGGGTCCCGAAAACCCTCAAGCCTCATCACCACTCAATAATATCTGATCACCTCCGGTAAGTGAAACACCCACAGATATTCTGTCTCTGTCTCAACCAGTTTGCGTGAAAATTTAACTTGCAAGTCATTGAGCTCAGGTCCCATCCATGCAGTGATACAGGCAGTAGTTCAGGGATTCCCACCCTGTAAGCCCATATGTGTCTCCATTTTGTTAAGGGGTCTTACACCCCTGTCCTCTACCTCCTCTGTTTCATCAACACTAGCATCATCAGAATCACTAAAACTAAACTAAAACTAACCCAAATGAAGGACAAGCTCAAAAAACTTTCTTTCACAAAACAGCCAAAACCACATGACAAAAAACAATGAGAAACAAGGATAAACTGAAATCAGTCAGTACTCTCGTAACATTTAACACGTAACAGCTTTGAAGTGTCAGTCAGGGTATTGTTACTACATGTCATAGAATCATAGAATCATAGAATCACAGAATCATTAAGGTTGGAAAAGACCTCTGAGATCATCTAGTCCAACCGTCAACCCAACACCACCACGTCCATGTAGTACATGTTATAGTCAATGTTACTACATGTCAGTACACACGAGAATGATGATCCAAAGTGTGTGCACACACTCACGCACAAGGGGGGAAACTCACTCTCGTGGGTACTCAGACGATATAACTGCTCACCTCGAGGGGGGGACAGGGGGAACTGAGGGCTCACTCATGGATGTATCCAGAAGAAATCACTCACCAAAAGGTGAGGGCACTCAATCCTGGGAAGTTTCCATAGGCAGCGTTCCAACCCAAGGGAAGATGTTTTGAACACAGACCCACTGCTCTGAGAAGACCGCTCAAAGAGGGTCTCCGGCAGCATCCCATTTATACCCTGGGTGGGATCTGAGCTGTGGTCATAACTGGTCATGATCCAGAAGCTTCTCAGAGCCGAGGCACCGCATTGGCTGTGGAGCCTGTCCATTGACCGAGACGCCCCACCTCTCCCACTGGCCTTGCCAAGGGGTGGATGTGCCTGGGGGTGGTCAGCACCAGCTGAGGGGTATACCTGCCAGCAGGCATGGTAGAGTGTGAAAGGCACAAAAATGCGCAAAAAGCCGGTGATCACAATGTTAAACACCCTGGTCTTCACCAGGGGGCAGGAGGAGGAACGTACCTGTCACAGAGGGCAGGCAGCTTCAAGCAAAAGTTATTATTTCTCATCTCTTTGTGGGTTTAGGCCTAGATTGGATTGTGCTGTGTTTGAAGTTTTGTGTTAGAGGATATTTGACATGTGCTGTTACTCCTTATCATTAAGGTTAGTTTTTTCTTGCTAGAGTGCAAACCTGCTCCCTCTGCTCTGCAGGCCTTTCATATCTATATAGTCCTTTGGTTTCATCATTTTGCTTTCATCAGGAAGGTATTTAAAATGTTATCTGAGCAATGCATATTTATTTGCCGAAAGTAAGTTGTCATACAATGGCGGTTTAGAAGTGACCATCCCAACCACCACTGGCAAAATAAAATGCACTTCTTTCCCAAATGAAGTTTAATAATTTACATCATGAGTTTTGGACAGGAAGTAGAATGCTGAGGCTGTGAAAATGTTCTCTGCAATATCACAGGGCATACAAGGGTCTCTGTTTTCACATGAGCTTTGATAGTTTCTGCTTATGAAAGCCAGCATCGCAGACATTAGAAATCAGATTTTATTCACAAACTCAGCCATGTTTTGTTCATAAGATCCTTTTCTGCTGGTCTTTTACATTAGACTGTTATTGAGCTCTTGAAAAATAGAAGTTAGTTTAAGCATGATCTCGGTGCAGCTCCTAAAGACAATTAACATCACTCAACCCATCAACACAATTGTCATTAATTGGGTCCCTTGCCATAGTTCAGAAGTGTAAGGGTCATAAAGATCAGGAGTCTCTTGGAAGATATATAATCTGGAGGAAAAAAGACCTTCTCTACTAGCAGTCAATTTTTTTTTTTTTTTATTTTAAACAATGAAGTTATCCAAAATGTAATTAGCTATTGTCTGGTGGCTTGTTTAGTTGCTTGGTTTTGAGAAAGAGTAAGAAAAACGGGTTAGATTAGGAAAAGGGACAAGATTCACCCTATAAGCAGTACTATCTGATCACCTGCTCTCCCATTTCTTTCTAGCCGTATGTTACAGAAGAAAAATAATAGCTGCAAAATGGGAGAGAGAAAGAGAAAAACTAAACTGGTAGAAATATATTTGCTTTTCACACTACTGATAAGGGCATCACTCACAAGGAGTAGGGGTTTTATATTTTATTTTTTTGTTAACTGGTTGACAGTATCCATTTAAGAGGCTGAATTTTATTGGGATAGCTTGAACAGCAACATCTGAGACAAAAGGAAATGTGACACAGAACAGTTATAAAAATATACATAGAAAAATAAAGGAAGCTCTTTTTGTGTGGTTTGGTTTTATTTTCCTGCTAAGATTGCATGCCCTATTACTTCCACTTGTTACTAAGAAGGAGGGAAAAAAAAAGATAACGTATCTAAAGAAACATCTATTTCAGTATATTTTCAATTCAAATAAACAGTCTACCTTCAACAATGAAATTCATAAAAGAAATAAAAATGGCAGAGTTTTTTTCATCTTTACTTTGCTTCTTTTATTTATATAACCACAATCAGACAAACTATAATGCTATCTAAACAACTGTACACATTAAGAAACAAACATAGATCAATAGCTATAATTTGACATATATACACTGTTCACTGTGAAAACATCAATAGTATAAAAGCTTCATGGGCATAGCTGGGAAAAATCTGTTCTGTAGATGGTGTTGGCAGAAGATTAAATAACCACATGTCAGAAAGAAGAATAAAAAATTCAATGAAACTGAGTGCATACTGGAGATGTGCAAGTAGTCTGAGCTAAAATGTTAGGATTAATAGTAAGAAAATTATCTTTGTCTTCCAGTCATTCAATTACTTCATGGACAAATATTCCAGCTTGGATCTCTGATATTCAAATATATAATGTCCTCCCTATCTGCCAAGTGACTGTTATTGAAAGACAAGAAAACAGGAAATGACTTGCACATTGGACGACAATATCTTGAGCTGCTATGTGCTATTTCATAAGCAGTGCTATAGGTGACTATTCATCTCATCCTCATCCCTAACACTCTGATGGAGTCATGAGAGAGAGATGTAGCGAGTAATTATTTGGCCAGGAAGAAAAGAGACACAAAGTTTATTCTAAGAAGTTAACAGAAAATAGAACTGAATTTCAGGGCTGTATGACCATGTCCAGCATGAGCACAGTGAACTCCCCTATTGAATCCCATGGTATTACTCTGAGATACATACTTACGTTCACACTTAAAAGCTCCTAGGATCTGACTTTCAATGTCTCAGCTATTCATTATTCATTAAATTATTTCAGTGGGCTAACTGATTTATAAGACAAAATGAAACTGGACATTATCTTGAAGACCACAAGGAAGTCTTTAATATCTGTTAACCAAGTAACTCTATTCTTTTGACCATTATGCCTATTCCATAAAGCCTTTATCGTTGGTTTGTTTTACAAGACAGTTTTTCTTCTTTCTTCTTCAGATTGTCTTAAATTCTTTTTTTTTTTGTTCTTCAGGTGATGGAAATTGCAAATATTTTTCATTTCATTTAAAGTTTTGAGTGATAATCACTTAGAAAACTTGTCCTATCACATCTCTTTCTCTCCCTCAAAAAAAAAGAAAATACAGAACAGGTTGGAATATCACTTTGCACTGAAGAGATTGTATGAGGGAAGTCCTTCAAACTGAGCTGATATTGTCAACAAAGGGAAATAAAAAAAAAAGGAAAATTGTTTTGAAGTATGAAATATGCTTCTCACAAAAAGGTATTTCCATATTCTTCCTGCCTGATGGTTATATATGACAAATGGGTACTTCTACACATAAATTACCCTCCTAAAAGCTAGTTTGTATGTGCTTGTGCACCTAGTGAGATTTCTGAATATACACATCTATCTCGTGTTTGCTACTATGCTGCCAATTCTTCATTTCATGATGATATAAGTAATGAGATTTTGTTGGTGATGTTTACATTTTTAAAGACTCCCAGAGTGATTGGATTATATGCAAATTCAATTGTAACTAAACCAAACCAAAAAAATACAAAATGTGTTCCAAACTCTTATGGTTAAGAAGAAGCATGTCAGTTCCTGAGTTTTAATAAAAGATATTACAAAAAAAATATTATAACAATCTTTTATTTATGTTCTTTTACTAAGGCCTTTATAATTTTAGTAAGGTCTAATCCATAATATCTTAATGCCTATGGCTAGCAATATAGAAATTTGGGAATGGATTAATCTCTCCCTTTGAAGTTTCTTTACTGAGGTGCTGAAATCATGAGCTTAATTATTCTAGACTTTTTGAGACTAATGCTAAGATTTAGGTATCTGTACAGGGCTATTCATCCACCACAGATCTTGGTTACCCTCTGAAGTTCCCAAGGAGAATATTCAGGTTGATAGCACTCTTAGTATTGATGCCATATTCCCAATACATACATTGCAGTAATCATTTATTATATTTGTTCAGTTCAGGTCTACCTAAAATTTAATTTTCCAAGTCTGTGGACCTGTGTGACCCAGGTTGTTTTTCTGTTCCCTGTATGTGTTGGCAGTTTGCTCAATGTTCCAGATGCCAAAGTGCTGAGATACATCTCTCTCTCCTTTAGCTGATCAGTTCTCAAAGGCTCTATAAAATCATATGAAGTCTGAGTCCCAACTGTCATGAATTCAATAGCTGAAACCAATGAGGATGTTCTCGTTGATATTTCCCAGTGGCAGGGTGTTGGCCTTGCCCTTTTTGTTTGTTTCTCACCTTGGGTCCGAGAAAGACAGGCTTTACTGGCCTACAAGGAGTGCTGCGATACTTACATGTTGCCTTTTGGTTTTACCCAAGGATAATGGCTCAAGTGGATAGTTTACTTTAGATGACAAAGGAATGGTTGGTCGGAGTCACGTGGTCCAGTTCTAAGCTCTCCAAGATTTCATTTCTGCTTGAAAATAATCACATAAACTTCAAATACATGGAAACAGAAAACTAAGAACAGTCATTGTTTCAGCATTTATCAAGTGAGTCTGCTCTTGTTTACACTGAGGACTGAATACAGTCCAACTGCTCAGAGAATTCAGTACGAGAAAGGCAGTTTAAAAGATTCAAGGCTACAGCTACAATGCTAAAGGCATCCACCTGAACACACAGGCCAAATAATGCAGCAGAGCATGCACATACATTTCTCTATAAATTTCTCCTCTTCTAAAGCCACGGTTTTCATACTTCTTAGGATCTGGTTTGGCTAAGGCCTTTTTTAGCACTCCTCTGGACCTAAGATTTTTTTGCCTTCTACGTCTTGGGTTTTTTTTCTTTTTTTTTAATTCCACTTAAAGTGCCTGAAACAACATGAGACCTGTACTGTTGCTCATGTGGGTGACTGATATGACTATCTGAAATGATATGGTCAAGGGTCTATATTGCATTTTCGACTCAAGGAGGACATGTGGAACTATCAATGGTATGGGACGTGCTGGAATAAAGACCGCAAAGCCCATGCAAATGAGGAAAGAAAAACATGGTACAGCCTCGTACCTTCTGCCTGCAGATGTGAACTGTCCCTAGAACGATATCAGGATTTCACCCCAGAGGAAAACTATTGGCTTAGTCTTAAAGAGCCTGTTAACAAACTAACATGAGGATAATTAAGGAACAAGGAGCAAACCAAGGACTTAAATTATTTGATGATTTAAATGCATCCCTACAGAGTTACTTCATTAATATTCCTCATGCAAGAATAATGGTAACTCAGAATCAAAACCACCTTCTCTTTCGTTCTCTTTCAGCAAATGGTTAATTTACATTGACAGCAGAGGAAGAGGTGGCTGTGTTAACTTGGTTGTTATCTGGTGTCAAAGGACACTGGTACATTAGCTTCCAGATTTGAGATATTTCATAGCTCTAGAGAACCTTGTCCAGCTGAGTCTTCTAGTGTTGATAATGTCTAAAGATTTTTAATATACTGAGAAATATCTGCAGACAAGGTGAGCAATGCACTTTCTTTTTTTTTGTTTTTTGTTTTTTTCACGTTGAACCACCACTTCATGTTTTAATAACCTATTTCCCAGGGTCTGTAGCGTTCTGAAAATTTTCAGTATTTTTCCTGAACTTTGTCAAATAACACGGAATTTTCTTGAAAAAAATGTATATTGCTTTTTTATTTTATATTACTCACTTCTTTGATTATTTCATCTTTCTTTTTTGGTCTATCCACTTCGGTTTGTATTTCTTATAGCTGAAGTCATAGAGTGATTTCAGATCAACTGAATGAAAAGCCAGGATCTAGGCATCTGAAAGGAGAGTAGAAAATCAGCATGAAATGAGGGGAGTGATCCTGGGTTATGCCAGGAAGAGAGGGAAAAATTGGTGGGCCAGATATGAGCAGGCTAGCGGTGTCATCTTGAGATGACATTCCCAGATGCTCCTTGGAAGAAAGGCCTTAATGAGACACAGCCTTCCCAGCCTTTTGTTTACCAGGGAATATGCAGCTTGCAAGCAAAATATTAGATGGACATGAAAGAAGAGGATGCTTACATGATAGGAGTCTGGTATTTCTGTCTGTGACATACAGAGCTCCTCTGTGCATGTCAACAGGATGCCCACATCTTCCTCTCATAGGATAACTTTGCCCACAAACTGTGATTAAGAACTAATGAGCCAGGGAGGACCAAGGCTGTGGAAAATATTTGATGGAGGTGCCATTTCAATTTGAAAATAAAAATACCTGGAAATAAAAATAGCCTTTTTTAAAACAAAACATAACAAATCAAAACAGGGGTTAAGAAATTAAAATTAACATCTAAAACGGGTGAATGATTTTAACTTTAACCAGAAAGATTCTTACAGATTCTTGCAAGACCTAGTCTGAAGTAAAAGCATTGTTGTGTATAGAGCTGATGCCTCAGAATCAACTAGTTATACTGAACCTCTCCTGCTGCAATATGTTTCCTGGTGTGTAGATGTAACCACCATGAGCATCAAGGAAGAAAGACATGAAACTGTGAATATGTTTTCTTGAATGTATATGGTTTACCACATTCACTCAAAGGAGTTGGGTTCCTGAGGGGAGGTAGTGTGGCAAAAACAATGTATGTGGTTATTTCATTGAAGACTATGTCATAACACACGCAAGGTTAATAACACATCAGGATGCAAAGCTAAAATTACAGTTGAAAGGTTTACCTGAACTCTGATAGTTTCTAATTTTTGATTCCTCAAATGCTTTTTCTTAAGAAAATTCATTTAAAGGTTTGGAGGTTTTTACGTCTAACTAAACATGTTAAATGATAGTTTGAAAAGAGCATAAGGAAGTTGCCTGCCTTATGCTATTAATAGAGTTTAATTATTAATAGAGTGCCTTTGAAAATCACAGCAACAAATAAAGAATACAATGAATTCTTCTATCACTTTCTAGTCAATGCCAGTTTTGCTAATTCTACTTTCAGCTGTTTTATTTTTCCGTGATTAAATATTATTTCATTTTTCTTCCTTTCATTCTAACAATAGATAGCATAAAACTTAATTTTTACTCACTGTTCTTTTTAAGAAGCTCAACATTGTTCTTCCTAATTTGCTCTTGTCATCTTTGTACTTATTGTCATGCATGGGTTCTTTCATGCGTCTTCATACTACCAATAGTCTTTATCCTGTTACATCTAACTTTAGATGTTAGATGTGAGCTTCACACTATTCACATTCCACTGCTGTTATTGTTTTTATTATTTTTTAAAAGATGGTATTGCTATACAAGCACTTTTTCCTTCACAACTGTATTTTCCCCTCCCAAAGCTTTACCTTTTTGTTTTCTTCTTTTTTCCTTACTCTGTTCTGGTCTACTTCTAGAGAATGTATAGAATAATGTAAATATTAATGGAAAATGGGATATATATTTTTTTTTTTTTTTTACATTGGCCACATCTTGCTCAAAGCCAAAATAATCTACATATTCATGTCCATTTTGATGTTCCTGGAGTCTCCCAGGCACATTGTAAGCAGACCTGCATTCCTGATGTTGAATTTAGCATGTTTGTGCTTAATACATTAGAGACTTTTTTTTCTTTCCAGGTTTAGCCTTGTTAAAATAACCTGTGATACTGCCAAGGTCAGGGAAAAAAATTCGGTTATTTGTTCTGTAGGTGCTGGACAGGCAAACTAAAACTCCCTAGAGGCTCTTCTAACGTGTCTAACCAGGTTTGCAGAAACAAATAGACTTTTTCTTTTTCCTCACAAATCTGCAGGCTCTGTGGTTCATGGCATTCTGACCCTTTGCCAACTAGCAGCTTCTTGGATGAATAAGCTACACTTAGGATTTGTGGGCTCTTTTTTCCTCTTCTGTATTGTGTATGCTTCTAATGAGAATCATATTTGCTTTTCAGAGCTATGTGCCTGTGAGTCTTTAAACAAGAGAAAGCTGAGTATGACATAACCTGTGTGGTTTCTTTTCTATGCTTCCTACACAGCTTTGTTTGAACCTGATACAATAGTAGACATGTGCTCCATTTCCATTTTAAAAGCCAACAGAAATGATCAAGCACTATTACCAGTCTGTTTCTTGTTGGCCACATACAGGGAATGTTGAGCACTGATCCTACTAACTGAAGGAGAAGCAGCACGCTTAATGGGACAGATCTTCAAGCAGATTTGTATCGCCTCATGGTTTTTCCTCCTAGTCCTCTCTCCTTCTATTCAATAGAATAGAATAGAATAGAATAGAATAGAATAGAATAGAATAGAATAGAATAGAATAGAATAGAATAATTTACACTGGAAAAGACCCTTAAGGTCATCAACTCAAACCATTAACCTAACACTACCAAGTCCATCACTAAATGATGTCATGTCCCTAAGTACCACATCTACACATCCCCTAACTACCTCCAGGGATGGGGACTCAACCACTTCCCCAGGCAGCCTGTTTCAATGCTTGACCGCACTTTCTGAGAAGAAATTTTTCCTAATATCCAATCTAAACCTCCCCTGGCACAACTTGAGGCCATTTCCTCTCGTCCAATCTCATCCTTGTTACTAGGGAGAAGAAACCAACACC
>VZTL01041536.1:0-17202 GCA_013400535.1 Scopus umbretta
TGACTTTAGCAAAGCTTTTGATGTGTTCTTCTGCAACATCCTTGTATCCATGTTGGGAAGTTACAGTCTACATGGGTGGAAAATTAGCTAGGTGAAAAACTGGCTGTATTGTTGGGATCAAAAAGGCTCTGCCTGGAGGCTGGTTACAAGTGGAGTTTTGCAGGAATCTGTTCTAGTCAATAGCCCTGTCCTGTTGTGTTCAATGTCATCTTCATCATATATGCACAAGAGGAGACAGAGTGCACCCTCATTTAGTTTGCAAATTATACCGAATCAGGGATACACTTGTTACACTCAAGGACACAATCACTGTTCAAAGAGACCTAGACAGGCTGGAGGAAGGGCCTACAGGAATCTCAAGAAATTTAACTTAACAAATGAAAAAAAGCCTTGCACCTCACCTGAACTAACTACCTGCTAAGGTTTGACTGACTTTGAAAATGAACTGGAGGTCCTAGTGAAAAATGGACCAAACAGGAATCAGCAGTACACCATGACCATGGTGAAGGCTAACAGTGTACTATGCTGTATTAACAGAAGCATAGCCAGTAGACAGAGGAAAATCATTATTTCCTTTACTAGGTGCTCACGAAACCTCATGTGGAATACTGTTTCCAGGTTTGGATCCTTCAAGCACAGGAAAGATATTGAGAAACTGGAATGAGTTCAGTGGAGGGGTATCAAGATTGTCCAGGGACTAGAGAATTTGTCTTGTGAGGAGAGGCTGAGGGAACAGAGCTTGATTATACTGGAGAAGATAAAGCTTTGGAGATACCTTAAAGCGACCTTCTGATTCCTGACGGGCTGTTACTGAGAATAAGGAGCCAGGGTCTTAGGTGCCCAGCTATAGAACAATAGATAATGGTCATAAACTGAAGCAAGAGGGGTTCTTACTAGATCTAAGGGTGGGAAAAAATATATTTATATATATTTTTATATTGCACAGCAATATAAAAAATGCACAGAAAGAGATTTCCCAGAGATGTTGTGCTATCTATGTCCCTAAAGGTTTTCAAGACCAAACTTGACAGATTTCTGCACAACCTGGTCTGCCTTCAGGGTCAATCCTGCTTTGAGCAACAGGTTGGACTACTGACATCCAGAAATCCCTCCCAACCTGAATGTTTCTGTGATTCTAAGCTATGGCCGTGAATCATATTGTAAAATGGTAGCTGCTTAGAGGCCTGTGTAGCACTGAATTGTTTTGTGTTTTGTGCAAACATATAGAAACTAATAAAGAACAGTATATGGCTCCCCAGCTTCCGAGGCTTCCAAAACCGTCACCTGGAAACACAGAGGACACAATGGAAGACCAAGGCCATGAGGCTTTTTCTTGAAACAACACATCCATAGTGGAATATTCACACTTTCAGGCAAAACAGTTAGGTTTTAGGGATTTGAAAAGACAGGAAAAAATCTGAGCCACTCAGTTTCTAAACAATAACTATCTCCCCTAACCCATTCTAACCCATGTCTAGATCTTCAATTAAACTGATTATCCTAAGGATCAATGGAACAAAAGCCTTTTAATCTTTTCCAGAAGTATAGGTGCCAAATATAGATCTGGCTTAAACTATTAAAGTATAATATGCTAATTAATTTTAAAAGCAACAAATCAACTAATCTTTATTACTGCAGTTATAGGCATATTCTCTTCTTTAGTCATGGATTCCTGCAAAGCTACTTCATGCTACCTGTTGTGGGATGATGAGTTAACACAGATGATAGGGTATCATTTTCAAGGGCTCTTGTGTCACAAAATCTCCATCTTCTGAGGTCTTCAAGATTTAGACATGCAAAGCCATCACTGATGTGACCTAGCATTGGCTGGCAGTTTGCCCTAGCAGGAGGACAGACTAGAGATTTCCAGAGGCATCCTCCAGCCAGCACTTCCATGATTTTTTCAAAAGCCCCTCAACATAGCTCTGGTAACTCACTGGTCATATAGAAGTGCATATGCAGAAAAAGGACCTTTGAAAAACCTGCAACCTCTCCACTTACCAACCATCCTAATCACAAAAGTCCTTTTCTCCAACACATATATTTTCCTGCAGTAAGATAGGAAATCAAATCCACATGGACAAGAGTAAACTCTGGAGCCAAGAGACTGATATCTCCTCATGCAGACTGTTGAAGAGTTAGATAGAAAAATTACTGTGCATGTCAGCTTGAAAAAGGTCTTTTTTTGCTAAGTTTCTTTGCCTCCAATGAAAAAAAATACAAGTAAAAAAAGTGCTATTTGAAAAGTCTCCTGGGTACATATGTATAAAACAGATTATGATATTTTTTCATTAATTTCAGATCAAAGCTCTTCATTTTTTCAGTAGGGAACCAAAGGGATCAGGTAGAGTAAATATCCTCTTCTCTCCAATTTCATGTGCAAACAACTGAGTTTTCAGGCTGGGAAGACATGATTTAGTAGTTTTACTGCAAAAGAAAAAACTGCATTTATATCCTATTCTTCACATGGATGCCTTTGCCCTTTCTCAACATTTTTTTAGTGTGATGATTATAGCTAACCAGAGATGGTCTGGCTGACATTGTCACAGTCTTGGAGATCACTGCCAGGGACAGACCAAACTGGAGAGAGGGGAATAGGCTTGTACAGTTGGAGCAGCTCTCATGCGATGCATTGTACTGGTCACTGCTAACAAGGGCATAAAGTCCCATTCACACATATCTATACCTAAACCTACTCTCCCTTCATGTAGTCACATGAATAATGCCTCACTAGTTAGAAAAGCATTCCTGGTTCTACTTTTCTATCTGTAGTTCAATATCTTTTCTTCTATTTTCTGTTTTGTCTGCTCCATCATCCATCCTGTAGAAGGTAGCCTGCCTTGTACATAGGACTTCACATGGCTGATCAAATCAAGCGATGTTGGAGGGGTTAGGAAACACACAACCATTTTGTGAGATAAGCTGTTACGGGAAGCTCAAAGGAGAATGTATTTTGCTGTTTGGCGGTGTCTTAACAACTGTTTGCTCCTGTTTGCACTAGGAGACCAAGTCACAGCCTCTGCCAGAGCTCTGCTGGGACATTGCGATTCCACATCTGTTAATACTCTGAGCTGTTTCTGTAAGACACCATCCTCTTCCCAGTTCTTAGTAACTCCCTAACTACTCAGATATCCTAGAAAGATTTAGGCTGGAAAGGACATCTAGAAGTCTCAATTCCAACCCACTGCTAACAACAGGATCAAAGCTGAAGCAGGGTGCTTAGGGCCATGTCCAGTTGAATTTTTAATATCTCCCAAGTATGGACATCCCACAGCATCTCTGGGCACCTGTTCCAGTGCCGCACCATTCCTGAGGTAGGCGTATAGGTGGAAGGAGGGTCCTTCTGTCTGGTGAGAATTTCCTTTGCTGTAGCTTGTGCCCGTTACCTCTTTTCCTTTTGCTGTGCACTTCTGCAGAACCTGTCTCTGTCTTTGCTGTAAGTCCCCTCCCTTTCCATTTGGTAGAGGAGAACTGCAATTACATCTCCCTCAAAACTTCTCTGCTTCAGGCTGAATAAGCCCAGCACCCTCAACTTCTCCTGGTACATCGTGTGCTCCAGCCCCCAACCATTTTAGTTGTTATCCATTGGACTCACTCTGGTTGGCTGATACTTCCCTTGCACGGGGAGGCCCAAAACTGGGCCCAGCATTCCAGAGGTGACTGAGCACTGAGTAGAGGAGAATGACCACTTCCTTTGAGGAGCTGGCTATGGTCTTGATAACATGTTTCAATATTCAGCAGGCCTTCCTTACTGCAACTGCTGACTCATGTTCAACTTGTCCTGCAGGAATCCCAGGCTTTTCTCTGCAGAGCTGCTCACTAGCCAGTCAGTTCCTAGACCGTACAGGCACATGGGGTCATTCCCACCCAGAGCTTCACTTTTGTCTTTGTTGATCTTAATGAGATCGTGGTTGACACAATCCATCAGCTCATGAAAGTCTAAATTATGTTTGTGGTTCAGTAAGTTTCTAGGCTTAATACAGGAAGAACTACTTGAAGTGTCATACCCAGTGTCATTAAGCATATTAGACTAGATGTACTACTCTATGACACCTGTAAAAATAAAGTGTGTAGATACTTCAAGTCCATATTAAAACATTGCTTAAACTTCCCAGGCAACATACAGGCTGTATTATGCTCCAGTGCTATACAAACACTGACAGTGTTCCTGTCCAAAGGAGTCATTCAGATTTAAATCCCATGCAGCTGAGGCCTGTCATGCTCCTATTTTGAAATTCGTCTGCTGATGAGAAATGCACAACCAGTCAAGTTTTGCTCCCATCAGTTGTATCAAAAATAAAAGTTTGATCATGAGGTCAGACCAACGTTTTTGCACCAGCTGCCAATGTTGAATAAATTTTCCTGACCAAGGCAGAAAACCTTAAGACCAAGGATTTGTAGTAAGAATGATATTACAAAATTTTACTCCACAAAAGCCTGGAGCTCCTCTCACCTAGAAGAAGGGAATTATACAAGTGCATGTTTGCAGACTCATAACTTCAATGTGAGCTGCATTTATTATTGGGAGTTGGGGAGAAGTCCATTTCAGACATGTTATCTGTTATCCAAGTATCTATTCCTCAGCTTTTTACTATTTTGATAATAATCTGCTAATGATACATTTTTTTATGTTGGCTTCCAAAGCTGTCAAAAACTATTGTTTAACGCACAGAAAAGATCATGGCCTTGTACACAAAGTAACATATTCCACTGAGAAGTCCTCTGATTTGTTTGGTAACTGAAATGGGCTAATCCTGGAAGTTACACAGCAAAACTAAAGTGAAGATGATCCAATAAGCCACAGATTTTTCAAGTTCATTCTAAATAGCATGGTTTAAGAGAAGATAGGTCCAACTTTCAATCTGGCATACTTTACATTAGTATAAACTGTATTTTACAGTAACTGAGCCTGTCTACATTGACATTTCT
This sequence comes from Scopus umbretta, assembly GCA_013400535.1. Taxonomy (NCBI): domain Eukaryota; kingdom Metazoa; phylum Chordata; class Aves; order Pelecaniformes; family Scopidae; genus Scopus; species Scopus umbretta. The sequence goes on from VZTL01041536.1 coordinate 4,930, forward strand.
AGACCAGTTTCCCAAACTCAATAGGAGCATATGCAAAGTTACCATTTGTCCAAGAATCTCAAGGCACCGACCGCTTACAGCCAAGCTCCAACAACTCTTCATATCTGTGACATGAGAATGGGTCCCCAGGAGCACTGACAGTCCCACATGGCATGCAAGGGGTTTCCGTAAGATTCTGAACAGTATCTGAACAAAATCAGCCTTAGAAACCCTCATTAGTTCACTTCCCGTTGGCTCTCATGCCAGTGTGTCTACGGACAGGTCATAAAACAGGCCTCAGAGAAGGACCCATGCTAAAAATGTCCAAGAACTGCTTTTCTACTCAAGTGCCACCTGATTTCTCTCTGACCAAATGGTTGCCCTTGGCTGTCTAGCAGCCGTCACTGCCACCACTGGCCAATTTCAACACAGCATAACAGAAAGGCATAAATCTCTGATACAGCAAGTTTCCACATTTTCCACAGAGGAGAGAAAACCTAGAAATTTTCCTGCTGAAGGAAAAAAACTCAACCCTTACTAACACAGAAGAATTCTTGCAAAATTCATCCTTGAATGCATGCACAGGAAATAAGATTTCGTTGATTCCAGTGCTCAGATTGCTCCTAGTGGGTGTAGTGGGGTGTTTGTATATGTGTTCCTTAGAAAAAAACAGGTTTGTAGTGGTTAGACAAGTGGCTAGCTGGCATGAAAAGCAGCACACAGAGCCTGCATTTTGATCTGTATTTAAGAAATTCAGCGAAGGATTTTCCTGCTGGATGGCCACCTTTTAAGCCTACTCTGAACTTCCGTAAGTGCTCTGTTAATATTTTTGAAAGCTAGGGAGACACACTTGGGGTTAAATCCCTGCCTGCCTATTTCACTGCATGTTCCTGGCTTTAGTCAGTGGGTGAATACAGACAGAACTGGGGGAGGGGGAAGATACAACTCAACTATTTGGAAACCAGAACTCTTTTCTGATTAATTATGTAGCTTTCCTGTACAGTTTTCAAAAAGTACTTACAAGGAATGAGTGGGAGCTTCATTTCTCAACCTGAAAAAAACAAAGGCTTTGGGAAGATCTTGTCCCAGAGGGGAAAGACAAGGTGAAATCCACAGATGGGCAGACAGGCAGACATTGATTTCAAAGCTGTAGGAATGATTCCTGAAGCACGGGGATATCACTTGGATAATTTAATTATTTTGTGGTAGTAGGCTTATTTTCTCATCTAAAGGGCCGTTTAAGGGGAGGGAAAAAAAAAATATTTACAATTGTCCAAGTGGGATTTGGAAAAGTCTAACACAACCCCTCCACCCCCCAAACTTCATGGAAAACTGGGGGGGGGGGAAGTACTTCTGCATGGAAAAAGAAAAAAACAAAATCAATCAATAAATCAATAAATTCTGCCATCAATAATTTCTGAAGTTCATCTAAAATTTCTGGAGAAAGTGTATCTCTTCAGTATCTACAGTAAGCCATAGTGCTAGAACTAAGGAGATTTGTCAGCAAGTTCAGCCAGGTGCACTAAACCACAGAGATAATTAAAAAAGCTCTTCAACACAGAGCTCTTCTAATACTCAGCTGATCCCTCAGAAATCTGAAGATAAGCAGCAGCTGAGGCAGAGCAGTCCCAGGGTGGTTTAGAGTGATTAAATAGGAGCACAAACAGCTAGGGAGAAAACAAAAAATCTTAAATAAAAAGGATGGCTAGTAAGGTCTTCAACAGGTCTGTTTTTTCCCTTGAAGGGTGCTAGACTGGCCAGGCAGAGCATGGTTTCTGTACGAGCCTTGGGGTGGCACAACAGGTATGGGAACCACATCTCCTGGGTGAAGTCTGGCTCCCTGTACCCAAAAGCAAGGTTCCTGGGGATGCGATTTCTGTGTGTGGTGTTGACTATTAAATGTAAGTTGATAGCTGGTTTTATTACCTCTGCCCCACCGGAGGAAGCCTGGAGCTGGCTGTCACAACACTGCCCTGCAGCCAGGACTGGATGGGCTGAGTCTGGTCTGCAGGGTGAAGAGCATCACCAGGGCAAGCACCAACCTGGGCAGGTACACAAGCAAGCCTCATGAAATCTTGCACAGTGAGAACTCATAAGTGGCTGAGGAAGAGAAATTCACCAAGACGGGGAGGCATATTTTACTTTCTTCCATTTCAGTTCTTTAGGACACTTTAGTTTTAACTCCTTTGTGCTGCCTCTCATAAAGAAGGGTATTGCATAAGGCAGAGCTGCTCTGTCATCCAGCAGCAACCTTCACCTGGAGAGTCTAAGACAAAAAATGGGCTCACAGAGCCCAGTTTCCTCTCTCAGGCAGCACCAGTGAAGAATTGTATCATACTGTCCTCCAACTTAAAGCCTACACCAGGCTCCTGCCTTCACTTGTTCAGCCATCAGGCTGCCTCACAACTGTACACTGAAAATATGAGAAAGTTGTCTTAATTGTGGTCTAGAAATATCTTCAGGATCTGTTTAGACTGTTAATGGCTCTGGGTGACTACCATCCACTGCAAACACAGATGTAGATGTCATTGTTTTGTAGCTAATTCCTTGGTTTCCCAGCAATCAGTAACCATACCATCACTTAATACAACACAATGGTTTGATCTAAATTAAGCTTTTTCAAATGAAGAAACTAAGCAGGGTGGTATCTTTTTCTTTCTGCAAGAGCACACCCTATGGGGTAGGTCACAATACTGTCAAGGGAGAGGCCTGATCAAGAGGCAGCGGCTATACAACAAAATCACTTAGTACTTCTGTGGGAATTAAGGTAAGAAGGGACTTCTTGAGGTCATTTAGGTTGATTCCCTAGGCCATAACTTCAAACTTAGATCAGGTTGCTCAAAACTTACCTAGTTTGAAACTCTCCAAGGATGGAGATTTCACTGACTCTTGGAGCTTTGTCAATATTGAACCACTCTCTTGGTGAAAATGTTTTTTCTTACATCACATCAGAGAAGATATAGGAGTCATCATTACGAACTTGAAATTGCAGGCTCAGAACTTTTTACTTCTCACACAAGAAGACTTAGACTAGAGCTATGCACAGCTTCATACCTGGACAGAAATCTAAAATTAGTAATATCTTCTCTAGTTTCACTACATTAAGACCCTCCCCTATTGCAAATGTCTAAAATATACAGGTTTCTGCCTGAAGACAGCATGCCAGGATTTGCAGATAAAAAAAATTAAAAAAAGAAAATAATCAAAACTTCCTGATCACAATCTATAAAAGAGAAAGCAAATATACACATGTAGTTTCCTTTGCTGACTACCTCTTAAAATCCTATTCAGTCCAAATAAAATCCCATCAGCTGTTCTTGGCCCTTAAGATAAACACGCTGCATTACTCCTACAGTTTCCTGTAATGTTAAAGTCCCCAGTGAGAAATATTATCAGAACTGATACATTTTTGTTTAAACTCTCTATAATGCTGACAATACTCTCAGGAGAAAAGGCTTTGCACATTTATAAGCAGGGAATACAAGTTTTTACACTGTAAAGCTAGATTGTAAGAAACTGGCAGTTTCCCTGTTGAGCCTTCACAACCAGAAGAATAGAGGTTCCTCTAGCATGACAAGAGAGGAAAGTGCATATCTAGTTTCAGCTGAGCATTAAGGGAGCAACAAAATTCCTCCAGTCAGGTCTGCCTGCTGGTATATTAAACAACAGTGGGGTGTGTGGTTCTACCACACTTCTAGCCTAAGCATATTTACCAGCCATTTCTGTGTGTTATTGTCAAAAGGTATAACAATATCATTTGTCTTGGCCCCATAAACCTGCAGAGTATTTGCCTTACTCATTTTAGCCTTGATTTTTAAGATGCTTTTCCACTCAGCTAAGGCCATGTCTTATTTGCACACCAAAAATGTATCTGCACACTGCATCCTAGTTGCAGACCTGCAAAGGCTCCCTCACACAGATACCTGGTAGAGTAATGCAGGGATCATGACTGATGAGAAATTCTGGTTTTACTCAAAGCCTTAGGAAAGTCACCGTGCTTCCTCAGTTTGGATCAGAACCGTGCTGTTGAAGCTAATCTCCTGATCATACCCCCTTACTGTACTTCATGAGTCACATCATGGGACAGTCTCATGGAGAGTGAATCTAATTCCTTCCAGATTAAACTTAATCTTAATGAATTCACCTGCTGCTAAAGCTACCTTCAATCTCCACACCCCCAACAAGCCCTTCCTTATTTGTAAGTATGCAGTCCACCTCTCCTCATTGGCCTCTCTACCACTTGGGTGAGGCACTTGTCATCGGTGCTCTCCAGGAACCTCCTGGATTGCTTATGTCCTGCTGTGTTATCCCTTCAGCAAACATTGGGGTGGTTGAAGTCCTCCATGAGGACCAGGGCCTGGGAATGTGAGGCTGCTCTCTGTCTCTTTATAGAAAGGGCCTCATCCACTTATTCTTACTGGTCAGGTGGTCTATAGCAGATACCTGCTACAATGTCACCCTTACCTGTCCTCTCTTTAATCCTCATCATACAGAGCTTGTATCCATTGCAACACTGCAGTCATGGGAACCATCCTACCACTTTTCCATGATCCCAGGCCTGGAACTGCACACACATCTCTAACTTACCATGTTTATTCCCCACACTGTGTGCATTGGTAGACAGGCACTTCAGAGAGGCACGCTCATTTCCCAGAAAGGGTCTGTTTCTCTCCCTTCCCCCCCCTTATTAGTGCCTTGTGGGAACTTCCTCGCTTACATGCAGATGCTTGACATGACCCCACTTAAGCCTTGATTTGTCAATTTTGCCTTCCCTTTTGTATACATCACCCCAGCCCCTTTGCTCGTCAGCCCTGTCCATCACTCTCTTATAGGGCTGCTGTTAATTCTCCCTCCCACATAATTCCTAATTAAATACCTTCTTAACAGGTCAGCCATCCTGCTGGCAAAGATGGCAAGCCTTTGTCCCACTTAGTGAGGTGGATCCCATCTCTCCCAAGTAGATGTTGATCCTCAAACAGGGTCCCATGGTCCAAACCAAAACCCTATTGCTGACAACAGCTCTGCAACTGGTTGTTGACACACAGTCCCCTCCTCTTCCCCTCACCAGCAGGACTGAAGAAACACCACTTGGGCCACCATGCCCCTGATTATCACCCCCATGCCCCTGACTATCTCTCTTTCTCTCTCTCATCCTCTCTGATGCTGCACAGCCAGCTGATTTCCCCCCATCACTCCTCCCCTTGGTGACACAGCTCTTCAACAACAGCAACACCTCCTGCAGCACAGGAGGCCATCTCTTCCAGACTCAGAGAAGTGGCAGGCACTCCCTGCAGCCTGGGACTTGCAGGGCTGCATTCACCATCCAAACCTCCACCCGGGTAGACGCCTCTGCCCTGGCAGAAACAGCTGCTCCATCACCTGCTGGGGAAAGTGCCCTGTGGCACATCACCACCATACCTGAAAGTATTAAACTGATCTGAACTCAGATGATGGCCTCTTCTTTGCATGTTTCTGAGCAAGCTGCTGTCTGTTGACTGTGCTCTAGACCTGGCATTCATATAGGTCTCTCCCTCACATCAGCTGAAAGGGTGCTTGACCCTCATTAACCAAGGGGCAGCTAAAACAAAGCTTCAGGCAGCCTGTGGCAAGGGCAGCTGACCAAGCTTGTTAGAAGCTGCTAGAATGTCTAATGAAACAGGTTTTCATTATATGCCTGTAGAATAGTTTGATGCAATGAAATTTGTATTTTCTGCTGGAAAACTGTTTTGGTAACACACATCATCAGCCAAAGATAATGTGGACCACCAATAAAGCATGCAACCTGAGAACTGCCTTTTGAGATTTTTTTATTTGTTTTGTTTCATATGGTTGATAATATCAACTTTAAAGCTGTCAAGAACACAAGTGAACCATTCAGGGAAGAAAAAGACAAATCTCCATGTTGCCCACGAATTTAGGCAATGCAAAACTGCCATAGATGCAAAGCAGCAAGGCCTCTGTTTTCTGAACGTTTCCTTAAGTCTTGCAAACATTTAAGTGTTTTGCTTTGCGTTTACTCCACCCACACTGGGCCAACCTGTTTGAATTGTTGCCTTGCATTTGCTTAAATTTACAGTGACCTCCAAACATTTATGGCCCTTTTGGCAACTGGTAAAATCCACCAGTTAGTTGACAAGAGTCCCCACTCCAACAATTCACTCTATACTTGCTCCATGTGGCGCCTGTTAGTGCTGAGGAACAAAATTACCTTCTTTTTCCATAGGATCTTTCTCCAACGAGAGCTGACTTGCGCCTGCTCATTCAGCTGTGCAGCATCCATCTGAGAGTAAGCAGCTTTTCACTGTCCCTCTCCAGTGGCAGTGGTAGCTGGCCCCGCAGCAAGGAGGAGTGGGTTGCAGCAATAGGGTGGGTGGTTGTGTTAATAATGGAAGAAATAACAGAGAGCTTTTTAAAGGATATGCTAAGTGAAGTCTCTAGGGAGCAGATTATTTCACTGCAGTTTGTCACAACTCAAAATTCCCCAGATGGAAAATGTTGCTGTTTTGTGCAGAATTTTTCATTTTGAAATTAAACATTTCAGTGACGCAGTCTGAATCCTGAGCCTTACCCAGCTTTGAAGTGCCTCACATGCTCAAGCACAGATTTTCTGTACCAGGAAGAACTGATCTAAAACCTCCTATGGCTCCTGCTGTGGAGAGTTGCCAGTACATAATCAGGAAATGCTCTTCCTTTCCCCTTGAGATAGGCCACAAAGTTTGCCCTAAAGCCATGGACTGCAGGAGTCAGAAGGCTCCAAGCCTTAACACTAGGTTGAAGTGAGGCCAATTTCTGCTTATGTTTTTGCAGGAGTTTTCTAAAACCAATATGACACCGGGAACTGTGTTTTCAAAGCTAATATTTATGTGTGAAAACGTGGTTTCTTGGAAAATACTAAGGCAGCTTTCTTCTTGCTATTTCTTCTACAGAGGAAGGTTAGCCTTCCACCCCTCAAGAAACTCTAGCTACAACAGCACAGGACGGACTGACAGGAATGCTGCAGTCTCAAGTGTTTACATGGGTAAAAAATAATTTTGCAAAAATCAATAATTCCTTCTAAGGTTTCTCAGCCCTCTTGACAATCAATTGTAACGTCCTTGCCTGTGGACTCAATAGGCATTTCATTCAACCTAGCAGAAACAGACTCTCCTTATATTCCAAAACTGGCTCAGGTAGATGCTAATTTGCACATTCCTCAACCTCCCTGCCCCCATAACCACCATTTTCAAAGCTGACGAACACCAATATTCCCACTTCCAATGAAACCAAACTTTTTCCAGCCCTTTTTCTTCTTTAAACACTTATGTACCTTTTTAGGTTTGTTACAGAGAGTATCTTGCTAAAACATTGTTTCTTTAGGTGAAGAAGGTGCTTTGTGGTTTGCTATGTTTTTTCTCATTGCCAAAAATATCTGGAGTTGAAACTAGAAACTGTCACCTCTAGAAGGACTGCTTATTTGGCTGTGGTAACAAAGAGCCATGTCATTATTTCATTAAATAGGCTTCTTCAGGAAGATTGGGAAATTAATTAAAAAATTGGGTGAACTGGAGGACTAGAATCATAGAAATTAGATTAAATTCTGTAGTGTAAATTATAAGAGTGTATAGTTAGAGATCAGTAAGAATTTCTCCTCTCTGCTATGTGCTCATGGACTGGAAAATAATGAAGGTGAGGACTCCATATACTGCTTGATTACAGGGTGTTTACAAGATATCAATAGGACAAGCCTATGAAAGCAGTGAAGAAAATCCTAGCATGCATCAAGAAAGGTATTTCCTGCAAATAGTAAAATACAAATTATTTTGCATTAGGTATTGTTAAGTCTTCCTTTGCAATACTGTGTATGAATCTAATCCCGGTGTTTGAAGAGGATGAATTATAACTGTAACAGATGCATAGCAAACACAAGTGGGATGATCTGGGAAGATCATATGAAAAGAAACTGAAAAAAAAAAAAAATGCTTACTTTACTTAGCCTAACAAAATGAATTTGAAAAGGGGATATGATTGCTTCTTTATTTTCCCAGGAAGGAAAATACAAAGGAGGAGGCTTCTAAGCTAAAAGACAATGTTGGCAGAAGAACATATGGTCTGTTTATTTATACTCCTCAAGGAAGGATGTGGGCTGAAAATTTCAGAGAATTTTCTAAAGATCAGAACTATGAAGTGCTGGAACAGCCTTCCAGGAGTGGGGGGCAAAGGAGCTATTTTTGATACAGAGCTTGACCAGTTCTTAAATTTCAGGATTTAAGAGACCATTTGCAATACAGTGAACATGGATATGATGCTAAAAGGAGTCATAGGAGGCCTTGTATTCCTGCTCAGACTCCTGGTCCTTGACACTGCATAGGAGTTTTTAAAAGGAGGTGGATGGGGACAGGAGAGAAGAAAGAGAGAGGGACAGAGAATAGTGAATGCTTTAACTTTCCAAAAATTATGCTCTGAACACCACCAATGTTTCTTAGTGGCAGATCTTTTTGTAAATAACTTTGCTCATTAGGATAAAATGGGTCAGAAAGCATAGACTGAGCTTTTGTATTATTGTTAATAATATGTGCCACGTGTATATTTTTATAAGACTGTAGCTGAGAAAAATTCAGGCTGGTAAAGAGCAAATAAAGCAACTAACACTTGAAAACAAAGAAATTGAAGACAACCTGCAAGAACAAATCTCAAACATAATCTGATATGCTTTTTCTGTACACTCCTAAGATTGCAAATACGACTCTGCAATCTAGCAGTGGATAGAAAATAGCAAGAGTGGTGGACAACCTTGAACCAGGCCCTAGTACAATTGCTGCCATATTTCTCTTTCCAGTTGGTCTCTCAGCCTTTTCTATCTGCTTCTTTTTATCCCTTTCTTACATATTTTTTCTTTATGGGGTTGGGTTTTTTGAGTTTTCCTCTTATGGTCTTCTCTTGCTGCAAAGCAATTTGGAACAGGGAAAGGTCTCAAAACTCATATGGAGGAAAAGAGGATCATAGATCATAGATGATCAAGATGATCAAGATGATCAAGATGATCATAGGCCAGGCTGTGTGGACTGTGTGTGCATGAGAAATTACCATAAACAATATTATTGGAAAAGACTATAAAGCAGAGTTGGGAAACATTTGCACAGGTTTTTCTGCAATAAGCTTTATCAAAGTTCACTGAATCTCTCCTGTTACTACTAAACTTCTTGAGGTGATGAAGTCACCAGAGCTAAACAAAGATAAGCCAGGCCCTTTGCCAGAACTGCTAAAAACATAGTAGAAAGTAAGTAAATCTACAATGTAGATTGACATGGTTCTGCCTAATGTGTAAATATTTAATAAGTGTGTGACATTTAGTGTGACATTCTACACAATACAGCCTGAACGTGAAAAGGAAGAAATTTTGTACGCTACCACCAGTCTTAATTGACCAAGAAAGTGTACACATTGTGTATGCACGTAGTAGTACCTGCAGACAAACACATCCCAGGTCAGCATAATATTGATACTATATTACCAGAGTCCCATACAAGTGAGTGTGTATTGAGTGTGAAATATCAGAAAGGCAGCACAAATATAATAGGACATTGTTTCCAGAAGCAGGTTTCCTGTGAACTTGAACAATTATTTCTTTTGACAAAGGCCACTCTTCACATGAACTTAAATAATCTAAAGGACTGAGAAGTAACAACATTCAAAAAGCAATATGAGTTCCCCAGGAGGAACTAAGACCCTGCTCATTGCAGAGAGACTGCCAAGGCTTGTCCAGTCCTCAGCTTATTACCCCTGCCCCACTCTTCCATGTGAGCACCAATGATACTGCTGAAGAAAACCTGAAGCATATCAAGCGTGACCACATGGCTCACAGGGCAAAGATCAAGGGCATGGGGGCCCAGGAGGTGTTCCCCTTGATCCTGCCAGTAGGGTGGAAGGGCTTGAGGAAGAGTAGATGGATCCTGCAGGTCAGCAACTCTTTGTACAGCTGGTATTGGCAACAAGGTTTTGGCTTTTATGACCATCGGGCCCTTTCTGAAGATCAGCAATAGCTTGGAAGAGACAAGATCCATGTGACCAAGTGGGGAAAAAGTATCTTTGCCAACAAACTGCCCAACCTAATAAAAAGAGCTTTAAAGTAAGAACAATGAAGGAGGGAGAAAGTGACCAGTGATCAAGTGAGGAAGTGGTGGATGGGGATAGCAAGCAAAGAGTCTGGGAAGATGTGAACAGAGGGACCTTGTAACCAACAATACAGGGCTGAAGTGGGGTCACCTCAAACATATGCACATAAATAAGAAAGTGACTATGGAACAGAATTATGTGTAAAGCTCCCATACCTTTTCTGAGAAACCAGGATGCCAGGGTGCCTCTCTGATGTGCCAGTACACCAATGCATGCATCACAGGGCACAGCAGGAGGAATTAGAAGTCTGTGTACAGTTACTGAACTACAGTCTCATTGGTATCAGAGAGACATGAGCTAACTCACACAACTGAAATGCTGCAAAAGAAGGACCCAGGCTCTTCTTTAGGAAGAACAGGCCAGGAAGGTGAGGAGGAAGTACCCTTTCTATGAGTGCCATGGGGATGCATGAAGCTCTGTCTAGGAAAAGGTAATAAGCCAGTTGAGAGCTTATGGGTCAGGACTAGTGGGCAGACCAACATGGGTGACGTTGTTGTGGGTGTCTGCTACAGACTGCCTGATCAAGCAGAAGGAGTATATGAAGCCTTCTTCAGACAAGTGTAAGAAGCCCCATGTTCAGTCTCTAGTACTCATGGGGGACTTTTACCATGCTGACAGTTTCTGGAAGGACAACACAGCAGGGCATAAGCAATCCAGGAGGTCTCTGGAATGCACCAATGACAATTTCCTAACATAGGTGATTAAGAAGAAAACAAGGAGAGGCAGTCTGCTAGACCATATGTACAAAAGAAGAAGGATTGATCAGGAATGTGAAAGCTGGGAGCAGTCTTGGCTGCTGTGGCCATGAGAAGGTAGAATTCAGGATTCTGAGAGGAGGGAACAGGGCAAAAAGTAGGCTAACAGCCCTGGACTTCAGGAGAGCAGACTTTGGCCTCTTCAGGTATGTACTTGGAAGAATCCCATGGGATACAGCCCTGGAAAAGAGAGAGGTCCAAGAGTCCTGGTTGATATTCAAGGATCACCTACTCCATGTTCAGGAATGGTCCATCACAACAAGCAGAAACTCAAGCAAAGGCAGCAAAAAACAGCTGGAGGCTAGTTGCTAGTGGTGTATCCTAGGGGTTAATACTGTGTCCAATACTGTTTAACATCTCTGTTCACAACCTGGATGATAAGAAAGATTACACCCTCACCAAGCTTGCAGATAATACAGAACTGGGAGGAGAGGATGATAAATCAGATGCTTGCACTGCCATTCAGAGGGATATGGACAGACTGGAAAACTGGACAGAGAGAAACTTCATGAAGCTCAACAGAGGGAAATGCAAAGTCCTGCCCCTGGGGAGGNCATCTCTGTTCACAACCTGGATGATAAGAAAGATTACACCCTCACCAAGCTTGCAGATAATACAGAACTGGGAGGAGAGGATGATAAATCAGATGCTTGCACTGCCATTCAGAGGGATATGGACAGACTGGAAAACTGGACAGAGAGAAACTTCATGAAGCTCAACAGAGGGAAATGCAAAGTCCTGCCCCTGGGGAGGGTAAGTCCATGCACCAACACACACTGTGGGTGCAGCACTGGCTGGAAAGCAGATTTGCATAGAGCATTCTGAGGTTCGTGGTGTTGACCGTAGGCCAGCAACATGCCCTTGCGGCAGAGAAAGCCAACAGCATCTCAGGCTGCATTAGGAATATCATTGCCAGCAGTTTGAGGTAGGTCATCTTTCCTCTCTGCTCACCACTGGTGTAGTGGTCCTGACCAGGAGGGCACTGTACATGGAAGGGTTAGTGATCCACATATCAGTTAACTTGAGCAGGTGCAGGTCTGTGCTGTGTTGCATGTGCAGTGTGGCCTTCTGGCCATGTTATTCTGCACAAACCCCTTGGCTGCAGGATGAGCTCAGCCAGCTCATGGTAACAGAGGAGGCTGCAGGCAGCTTCCAGTTGGCACTGGCAATTGCACCTGCCTTTTTCTAAATGTGTGTCAACTTCTCATGCAAACATCCCTTTTGTTTGATGGCAGAAATGCTGAATAGAGTTGTCTTCTTTTAAGAAAATCCTATAGCAACTTGAATGATCAAAATGGGGTAACACTTTCTATGAACAGAGTCTGCATGATGTGCTGATTGAAAGCCCATTTAATGTTGCACAGCTTGGGGTTCCCAGCATCTGAAG
>VZTL01041537.1:0-16182 GCA_013400535.1 Scopus umbretta
AGGTGACTGTTGATCTCTTCTCCCAATTGACTAGCAGTAGGACGAGAGGAAATGGCCTCAAGTTGCGCCAGGGGAGGGTCAGAGTGGATATTAGGAAAAATTTCTTTCCTGAAAGAGTGGTGAGGCATTGGAATAGGCTGCCCAGGGAGGGGGTTGAGTCACCATCTCTGGAGGTGTTCAAAAAAACGTGTAGATGTGGCACTTGGAGACATGGTTTAGTGGTGGATTTGGCAGTGCTAGGTTAATGGTTGGACTCAATGATCTCAGAGGTTCTAAGCTCCAACCTAAATGATTCTATGATTTTATAAGCCCTTAATATACTATTACTTCAAATTTCTGTTAGTATTGTTGGTGTTAGTTTTTAATCCTTTTTCAAAAGAGTGCTTAAGAGTATCTTCTATATAGGAGATATTTTAAAATACTGCTAGAATACTGGAGTTTAGATTTATGGCACGTTAGGAAGTTGCTCCAAGTTAGAAGTATATGCAGAGACAGATACTACAGCATGTCTAATACGCAGTTAATTCACAACTGTCTTCTAGGTAATTCAGTTGCATAGCAGTAAGGTCGGTTGAAGCAACTGAAGCAAGCTTATAACACCACTAAAATGCCAGTTCATGAGTTGATTGTAAAAGTTTTGTGCAGGTGTGTCAAGCTTCTATTTGCACAAAAAACCCCCCAACAACCCACCACCACAAAAAACCTTGGTGGGATTTGCTTAGGGATTTGGAGGCATGAAGGAGGTGAGGAAGAAGAGGGGTTTCTCTGTCTCATTTTGCATGGCTTGTGTTCATCACTGGTTCATCATGGGCACCAGTGAAATAATTGAATGAAAAGGAAAATAAACCCAGCAAATAATGAGTAAATCTCAGTGTGCTCAGGAGAGAGAGTATAATTATTTCAGACAAGGAAATTGAAGGATATAAAAACACAGTAACTTTTTGAGGATCACCCAGGTGGCCAAGGCAGAGCTTGGAGCAAAGGCCTGCTCTGCAGAGGTCTATTCTTACATGCTGCTCACTGGACCACCAAGCAGAAGAAAAGGGAAAAGTGGAATTGTGCTTTTAACATTTCCATAGTAAGCATTGATTAGAATTGCTCTTATAATTTTATGGCAATAAATCTTATGTGACAGTTTTGTTGTATTGTAGTGGGAGATGGATGGGAAGGAGGATGCAAACAATCAATTGCTTCACCTAACTAGGCAGGAGTAGGAGACATGAATTCACAGGAAGAATAGTGAAGCTGTTTGGACCAACTAAGTTTCTTAGAAAATAATCCCTGAATTTTCATGTGAAGAACATCTCTGGCCATAGCAATATCTGCTATAGAAGAGATGAGAAAACTACAGCCCACCACACTAACCGCCCAGACCAGAACACTGTGGTGTGACAAAACTCATAGCTTGCCCTGGAAGTTAACTCAGCTGTTCTCTGGACAGGAGATAAATTGCAGAGACAAAAGAAATCTTAATTTCTGTGGTTTAAATAGTGGTTTAAAGAACCATTCCTAAAGTGGATCAATAAAGTAATCTGTTTTGGGTAAATAGGTGGAGGTGAGCAAAAAGGTCCAGGGAAGTACACATCTCTTTCTCAATGCCCTTAACATCTCTGTGGGCCTGGGCAGACTGAGCACGCTTTGTGCTTACGAGACCGGGTAGTGTTTTCTCTTTGCTGCTCTTTGTTTGGAGACAGCTTCCTGTAAGGCTGATTGACCAGAGCAACAGTGCATTGATGCAGACGTAAGCCTGTTTTACAGGGGTAGAAACCAGAAATCTTAGATTACACACAAAAGGGGAAATTTTTGAAATTCCTTCTGCTCCCACCCCCAAACATTTTGTAGGCTAGGAAGTTTTGTAGTGGTCTACTAATAAAAAATTGCCTTTCTAATTCTGGTTCTGGATCTAATTACCAAGTTGAGACAGCATTGTTGTCTGTGCTGCATGCAGTCTCCTACTTCTCCACAAGCTTATGGTCCAGTGGATACCAATACAGAGCTGAAGTGAATATTACATATTTTTTTTTCTTTGTAAACTATGTTGGGCTGTCCACAACCACATGCAAGCATCTTCTAAGAGGAATGCCAAATTATGGATAAAACCCATCCCTTACTACTGGCAACACCAAATAATGTTTTTGTTTTCTGATTGTTACTGCTTTTGTCTTTGCTGTGTCTTTTGTGGCATTTAATGCTATTGTGTACTTTTGCCTTATGAACGCTGGCTTGTGGAGTAGCAGTATTTATCGCGAAATAACGAAGCATGGCCTTCATGGACGTGTTTTTCTGGCAAGACTCTTGGCAGCAGTCGGATCGGGAGCTGGCCTTGCTAAAATTCAGCTTATGACAGAATATTCTCTTTGAAGCATAGCTACTGTAGCATTTGGTATTCAGTGGCTCTGGGCACAGTACATCTAAAGGAGTTCATCCAATATTGATGGTCTTCCAGTAAAATCAGGAGAAAAAAAAATCCTATTTCTTAAAGCTCATATTTATAACTTCTCTTCTTATTCCCTGATCTTGGTCTGAAAGGTCACAAGTCTGAAGCCTTAGCAGGATAAAACACAGCATTAAAGATCTATGCTCTGTCTTTTGTAAATGCAAGTTAATGTCTTCTGACTTGCAGCCTTATGGAAAAAAGAAGGAGCCTGTTTCTGAGAGCAATGCTGTATGTTGTAAATCAATATAATACTACAGTGTCTGAAAGTTTCTTCAAGGCTGTTTTAGATTGGTCTTGTATTAGACAACATTGGCACCAGAAAGCATCACTGTGCTGCTGTGTTTGAATGTGGTTTTAAAAGGGGTAGTCCTGCCTCTCTTTTGGCCACAGGGGAAATGGTTTCGGTTTCCTGATCTGACTGAAAATTAATCTCTTTGGTTTATTGCTGTTGCCTTTCGCACCACTGCTTTGCCATCCCCGCATAGTTGCAAGTGCCGAGGCAAGGAAGGACCACAGGAAGCTGGAAGGGGCAAGGAAAGGGACTGATGCTTTTGGCAGCTGTGCTGTCCAGATCAGCTTACACTGGTTGACATTTCCACCCTTAGGCTGTGTTCACATGTCCATGGAGGATGAAACTGGTGCTTCTTAAGGAGTAACGGATCTCCAGGTCAGGCCCCATAACTGGCTGTGTGGGGCAGCGCCAGACTGTTGCAAAAGAGACGTTGTTTAAGCTGAGCTGACTTATTTCGCATTTCCCAAAAGGCTATAAGTTCGTGAGGTACAGTACCTTGTGGAACATACTCTGACCTGTTCGAGCAAAAGCCGTTCATAGAGGTGTTGGCAGTGTTACCAGTGTTTGCTGATGCAGGACAGCTGCCTGGGTACCAGAGTTCTTAACCAGTGCTGCTGTCTGGCGTGAAGGTCTTGGACATATGATCCCGGCCCGCAGAGGTACCCTGACACAACTAATTTTAAAGGTGCATTAGCAAGCTGCTTTGTAATCTTTTTCATATGAAACAGCCCTAGCTGTGCTGTATGTTTTGCGTGTCTCTACGTGTGTATCTTTAAACCTATTAAATGGGATTTTTGATGGTGTGTATGGGTAGGCTTTCCACTTCTTCTCATGTACCAAACTCATCTTGGGTATCTGAGGCAATGGATTTATAATGAGAAATCACTGAAGCCATTCTTTTGCATTAGAGATTCATTTAGTGTTCGTGGCTGAAGCTAACAACAACTAGGTTATAATGTTGCAGTGCAAACAAATATGGGAAGAAGGCTAAAGTTTACTTAAAATTCCCATTCGCCATGGAGAGAATGAGTAAATGTGATTTCATTTCTGATATTCTTTATTAGTTTTTCATACACAGTGTGGTGTAGAAGCATTTGTATTTCAATTTATTTTATAGAAAAAGCCTTCTTTCATAATCTCTCAGTCAGCTCGTTATGAATAGCAACCTCTGATCGCAGAAGGCTATTAATTCTTAATTATCTGCTGGTAATTTACTTGTGCATGAATTTAGCAATCCATTAGGTGGTGATTTATTTTTGAGAGAAATATGTAATGAAAAGTTTTAGGATTTGCTTTCCCTCACCCTCCTTTTTGGCTTGCAGTGGAATTAGCTGATTGATTAGATTACAGGATTTATCCAAACCACACTCTGTGTGTGAGAGATTGTAGTTAAGTACATTAAGAAAATCTGAAGCAAGACACAGATAAATGAAATGGTGTTTTTGATGGCAGTCTCTGAATTAGGCTAGTGGCTGAGAAATTGGAAGTTAAATTAACAAACACTAGAGGATTGGTCTAATTCAGGGATTTTTCTTTTTTTTTTTCTTCCAATCTCTCTTGATTTATGGATGCCTAAAAGTTTTTGAGTGGAAATATAAATCCTGCACAGCAAAGGAGCTCAGTAGCAGTGAGCTGGTTTTCTCCCATACCGCAGGGCTACATGAAGTATGGACTGAAAACGTTGATCGAATGCTGCATTTCCACACAACAGGGAGGGATGGAAAGCAAGACCTGAACCTGACTGCCAATTCAGCTTGACTGTTGGGTGAAGCCATGTCCTGCCATCTTCACTCGTGCTGAGTGCAAGTAGGGAAAAACTTAACTTGTTTTGCGAGTGGTTTTCCAGAAGTAAAGTGTGGGATTTCTTTAAAGTGCTCACCTCTGTCCCCGTGCTCCTTCTGTTGGGCATAACATTAGTCTCAATTATCAAAAAGCACTATAGCTTGCTTTCTCCTATGCCAAGAGCTAAACATTTCATGGTAGGTGTCATCTGGCTGACTTGATACTAGTCTTAAAATTTGTGCCCCTGGTTCAGCAGCTGAGCTGTGGTAGCTCTCTGGGTATGCAGCTTTAGGTAACTGTCACTTGCAGTGGATGGGGTGGGAAGTTAAACCCAATTAATTCTGTTAATAGTTTTCTTTTCACACCTTGTTCTGTGACTTAAAGGCATAACATCACAATTTGTGCTTAAGGTATCGGAATATGGTGGGACTTACTGGTTTGCCTAGTGGTTTCACGTGCACCAAATTGGGCCTCTTTGCTGAGCAGTTTAGTGTAGAAGTTAATTAGTCATTAAAAGAGTTAGTTTCTCTTCTAGCTCAAGTTAGCTTTAGCGGGCTGTCTGGAAACCAACTGCTGTAATGTGATTTTTGCAGAGTGAGCCTGATTTGTGTGGCTGCTGCTCTTGACAGCACAGCGCCAAGAGCAGGGGCCTGCTTTTTCCTGCCGAATGCCCCGTCTTCGCCTGCTAGTTTGCCACTTTTAGCTCTGCTTGAAGGAGTGACAGAGTCTATGGCACATTTGTCACGTCAAAGATTTTGTTAGTAATTGGCCTCAAGTCTGACAAGATAAATAACTCGAAGGAGGAAGACTATGTCATTAAGTAAGTATCATTCACACTCTTCTGCTGTGCTGGACACAGTGGTCCCTAAGCAAAACGTAGGGTGTAGCGCATCCTCACTGATGGCTGAAAATGGCAAATGGTGCTGCTCATGCCCCACATAGGGGATACCTAGGGGTCTGTTCCATGTGAGCCGTAGCTCTGCCTAATTAGTGTGGTTTGTACATTACAGGGAATGGAAGACACCTTCCTGGTGACTGCTGGTCTTCATGCCACATCTGACAGGGCCGTGCCCCGGCCACATTGTGCAGATCATCCTTCTGCATCCTTCTGCATTGCCGTGACCCTCTGTAATGCCTGTGGGCAGCAGGGCACAAATGGTTTCTCCAAAGATACCCTAGTCAGAAAGAAGTAGAAACTGAGACCTGAAAAGCATAAAAAAGGCAGATGTAATATCTCTTAAGCAATCTTCTTTTAAGTGGGGTCTCTTCCGTTTTTAACAGCGTTTCTGATAGTGGAGTGATAGTGATGTCCTGAGCCTGAGGCAGTTCTGCTGGTCTGTACCTCTTTACATGTGCTCAGCTGTGTCTTGCACCAAGGTTGGGGAAAGCACCAGCAGAAGACTAGCGAGGGAGGGTGGTGCTGGCAGAGGTTTCTTGGACCATTGCCTGTGGTTCATTTTCTCTCCCACCAGTGCTGCCAGAAACATTAGCCAGCCCCACTGGTGGCAGCTGCGTGCCCCTTAGAGAAGAGTTTCCAGGTGTCTGGCCAGAAAGACGGAGCTGAGATGCAGAAATTATATTTTTCAGATAAGCTGTATGCATTCTTAATCAGATTTTGGACTTTGTCTTAATTGTGTTTAGCCTGTAAACAAGCTGATGTAGTCTGGGCGCTTTGTAACCTCTCTTCTCGCACCTAGCTACGGTGGCAGGAGGCGCAGCAGTGGTCTGACACGGTGGGCTGGGTCGACTCTTGGCTTCGTTGTCAGCGGCTGTGGGCGAGGAGCAAAACGAGGTGGCAGCCAGGAGCAGGGTCCAGAGGTGCAGGCGCGGCGCTGAGCCCAGCCCTGAGGGAGTTGTGCGCTGGAAGCGCGGCTGGCTTGTTTCTCCCTCCTTGGAGAGGCTGTTTATCAAGATAAATAATGGCCTGCTAGTTTGGGAGAGGGCACTTAATCAGCTATTTCTCCTTAGTTACAGATGTCTTTTCGTCAAAGCCATGTACTCAGCAAAGCACACAGCCAGCGTAGCTGAAATAGCCACAGAACAGCCACCCCAATTGATCACAAGGCTCCCAAACAGAGAGTCATTTGTTTTCGGAGTCTGAGGAGGGTATTCAGTGAAAACTTGATGGCAGTACATTAAAAATTGCAGTTTATCTTTCGAGCATGCCTAGGGTTGCAGAACATTAGCCCCACATGCGATCTGCAAGCGTAGAACAGTAGCAATTCTGTCTCTCCTATCATTTTCTGGAGATTGGTAACAGCAAATAGCATATCTTATTTTGACAAAGGAAAGAATTTGGCTGTGTGTCAGTCTGGAGAACTCTTAATAAAATAATTGAAAAGATCTGGCAATTTTTTCTTCTCAGGACTCTCTGAAACGTAACTTGATGACTGCTATGCATCTTATGATGAGCGTACAATGAAAAAGAGTTGGGATTTTAAAGGGGCTTAATTGTCATTTGATTGTTTATAGAGAATTTCTGCAAAGATCTTAAGTTGGGAATGCTTAAAAACCATTTAGAAATGGTCAGGTAGGAACCATAGTCTTTAGAGAAGAAAATGTCAGTGGGAGCTCCTGGCATGGTAATCCTGATTTTAAGTCTGATACTGCCTTCTGTATGTCCAGCACTCCTTGGCTATGTATTTTCCAAGGTAACTAACTCAAAACCGTAGGGATGATACTGGGATCTGCTGTTTACAAATGAATTAAGAGATGTTTTTAAGGATGAGGAAGAAGCCTAAAATTCAGCCTGAACTACTTTGCATATGTTGGCCTTTGAGTTAACAAATTCAAGTTGGGAAAAGATCAATTTCGTAACAAAGACATAATTTTGTCTGAGTTTGAAAAATTCCAGTGTGACATCCTAACTTGCAGTTTAAGGTCTGAAATATACAGAAGATACCCCGCTTTTGCAGGCAAATTCATTTCTATTCTAGTTTCAAACTCAGGGTGATTTACAGTCTGGTTTTGAAGGTGCTTAGCATAGGCCTAAGCAAAGTCTGCAAGCTGGCAATGAGTGCTTTTGAGCCCTACAGCTCTGCAAAGCAATAAAGGAGAGAGGTATAAAGTGTAGTTTTTCTGAGAAACAGAAATAAATGGTGGAATGAAATATTTCTGTTGATTAATAAGTCACTTTGAAATGGATTAGGAAGAAACTGTGAATTATGTATTTTGATTCAATCTACTGCTGCTTAAAATATAATCTTGGTAGAGGTTGCAGTTAGCACTGTGCATTTTAATTTGTGTTTTAACTTTCCAGAACCTAAACTTAATTGTATCCATGTGCACATGAATTGTATGTCTCAGTGTTGCATGTTTTTTGTATACAGCCTTAAATGTTTAACCGTCTTTGTAGCTTATTTGTATATTTGACTCCACTTAAGTTTCTCAGGCTGCTTTAAACTTTCAGCAAGGTGCCATGCTCCCCTCCAACCACACAACCGAATGAGTGCAGGCATACGCTTCAATGATGGCCAGGCAAAATCAGCAGCATTCCTTACCTTGGAGTTTGCCGATGAAGTTTTTTTGTTTGTTGAAAGCATCTGTAGGAGGTGGTGAGGCAGAGCTCTCAAGCAAAGATGCCTTTATTTTAGGTAGGAGTAAGGATGGGGAGTTGGTTGTTAGTGGTGGAGGCAGCACCACTGTGCTTCACCGCCCAGCCGGGCTGGAGCACAACTGTGCGAACACACGGCGCGTCAGTAGTGAGCGGATCTGGCTCTGAAAGCTCACCAGCTCAGACAGGCAGAATCTGGAGGAAATAGCATTATCTCTATTTTACTAAAGGAGATTAACTGTATATGAGAAGTCTGAGGCAGAACTGACTATCAAATCTAGGTGTCCTGGTTCATTTATCCAGTTCCTCTAGCAAAAATTATCCTCTGATAAAGCAAAACAGTAGAGTTGTTCATCCCACTGGCAACGAGACAGTATCTTTCTTTTGGAAGAACTGTGTGTTATCCTCAGTGATCAGTAAAGACAGTATAAAATCCTTCTGGTTTAAACTATACTTAAACGAACCGCTAAAGTTCTTTGGCTTAGAAGGTTACTGCCAGAGACCTCGTGTTCTATCACTGTCAGCGGAAAATGGATGGAAGTTGTAATATACAATTCAGTGGCAGGTGTAATCACCAGTGGCTAGATCTTTCTTGGAATCTTTTCTTTCTTGCATATCTTTTCATTTTACATTAGCATCACTTTTGCTTTCCCAGATTCCTAGGGTGCGCAGGTGCAAAATCAGCCATTGTTTTGTTTATCTTATTCAAAGGCTTAGTGGTACTTTATTTAATGTATAATTGATCTAATAATTTATGCACTTCAATTTTAAGTGGGCAAAAATGCTATTTTTCCCTTGCACAATTTTCATCAGACAAAATATGACTAGTTGGTAGCATAAGCAACCCACTAAAATACCTATTTGCCCCATCTGCAACCTTACAAGAGTAAACATGGAAATGGATGCATTTCTGGTTGATTACAACTCCTACAATTCACTGCTGAATGCACACACTCATTAAAAGGAAATTGTTGTTAGTCCACAAGCAATGCAGCAGATGAGAAACTAAACAAGACTGAGGTGAAAGGACTGAACAAAATGGTATGTAAAATGAAGATGGGCAGTTTCTTTGTGATTAGAACCAGTTATTCAGAGTAGAGATCTGTTGATTCATAAATCTTGACAAATGTGCTTATGGTTCCAACGTAATTAGAAGCTTCTAAATTGAAAAGAGCTGGTAACTAAATCTTGAGGAACATTTTGAACATTCAAGCTGAGGAAACTTCAGACATTTGGAATTACTGCATTTTAAGTTAAAAAAGAAATAGTAAATAATTTGTTTTAATAAGGATCATAAGAAAAAGGACAAACACGGAAATCTGAAAAGAATCCTGGAGGACTATAAAATTAATCTGATTTTACTTAATTTCTAATTTTGCAGCCCAGAATTTTCCAGTCTGTTTCCAGAGCTGCTTTTTTTAGTAATCCAATTTTCAAATGTGTTGAACATCCTGCAGCTCCTATTGGCTTCACTGAGAGATGCAGTTTTGAAAACTAAAACATTTTGTTAGAGATAGGAAGAGATCTAAACAGGAGAGGACAGAGACTGCAGTGATCTGCTGAGAAAGACTGTGGTGTAAGAAATATTGTACTCTTTTGGTGGGGTTCAGGTAAGACAGCAGTTGGATTTGAATAAAGAACACTGCTATTTTGCTGTGTAGAACTAAAAAGCCCTTTGAAGGACCTGGTAGCACATGTGACAACCTCAAAGCTTAGTCCTGCAAAGGGCCAGGAAGGGGGTTGGGGTTTGAAATCCGTGAGCTGCAGAAGATTCACTTCTAAAAGCAGAAGTACTTTTCACTTCATACTTTGGCACATAATATCCTCCTTGCTGGCACTAATGATGTGGAGACATTTTTTTATCAAATGGTTTCTGACAGTTCAATTGCCAAAAATACTCAAGTGGCAGAATGCAACTGCAATTACTAACAGTGTGCTTGCCCCAGAGTCTGTAAATTCTCTCATGAAAGCCTAAAAAGCCCATTCACGTTGTCTAGAAATAGCAGCAATAACCATGGTAATAAGTTCTTCTCTTTGTTGCTGTGGTTCAATTCTTTTCATGGGTAGGCTGCAAAAAAGCCATTTGATTTTTCTGTAGCTGCCTCTATTGTAAGAAGATGTTTCTGTTCTCCAGGAACAACAGTGCTACTGAAAGCCCTGCAGTAGCCTAGTTTCCAGATTCTGAAATTTAGCTGAGGGGAGTTTAGATCCCACTTCAGGCAAAGTTGAACCCAGTTTCGTGTGTGGCCCGTGGTCTGGAGGAGATGATGTGTCCCGAAGGAGAGTGCTAAGGAGGGAGGCACGCTGCCCTGAGGAGCAGCATGGCCAGGAGGACAGGATGCTTGCTAGGGATTTGGGTTCTGCCAAAGCCACCAAGTGATTTAGTGCACATCACGTCACTCCTCTGCGACTGCTTACCAATCTGAAGTGAACCTAAAGACTTTTACCATTCTTGTGGTGTTTGCCCACATACATGTTGTCTGTTTATGCTGCTCATGCATGCTCAGAGGTATTCCTTCATTATTGTCTTGAGCTGTAGCACAGTCCATCTGGAGAATGCAGGATTTAAAAACCCTTTCCATCTAGAGTAGTTTTGCTCAGTTTGATGTGGCCGAATATGCTGTGATCCTGCAAATTGCTCCTGGGCAGGCTTCTGCAGGGAGCGCTACTGACAATAATAGGGTCTATTAAGATGTAAGATATGTCCATAAAGAGTATCATGAAGGACTGGGATATAGGAAACGAATAAGAAGTAGTTATGTGAGGCAGCTCGTCTGTGCCAAGTTGCTCACATATGTAAGGGTTTGCAGCATTACGGCTCTAAATCTGGTACTTAGAGACTGCTATTGAGTCACATGGACAGTCAGCTTTGATGCTTGTTGGAAGCAAGAAGCATGAATATAGACTTACTCTCCCTGTTATTAAAGATTATTTTATCCTATAAGATTGTTGTCATGGTATGATGCTTGAACAATTTACAAATGTAGTTTCAGAATATAAATGCCTTTGCTTCTGTAAGCTGTCCGAATCAGAAGCATTGAAGTTTTCAGCAGCTATTTATCAGAGCACTTTGAATGATACAAGCTTTTGTTTATCTAGCTTGAATTTCTAGGACATTCCAAGAGATAAATACTGGAAATGGCTGTCATTGAACAAACAGAGAATTTATTTCAAAAAATGTATTAGTTTTCAGTGTTGTGAAGTATCTCAAGAACTTCTGTGGGGGAAAAAACAAAAACAAAAACAAACCAGAACAAACAATGTTTGCTTTGCAATTAATATTGTATTAGAGGTTACCTCTGTGCTAGTAAATGTGCCTGTGAATGTTTTGGGCACTGAGGCCAGCTGGTGCAGAATGACCCACATCCATACCATTTAAAGGTCTCTTAACCTACAAAACATTCCCATAGGACTGGAAATGGTGCCAACTCTCAAACTGTGCCTGGGATTGCATGGGAAAATAATAGTTGGCGCAGGCCAAAATTGTGCCAGGGACCCTTCTAACAGCTTAATAGCATAGGCAGTCGTGGCCCAGGGCACAGGAGCATCCCTGGGCACTGCTGCGCTGTAAGTTTGGGCACAGCTGGAGTCGCAGGTACAGCTGCTAAATTAACTTTCCAGTGCTTTTAAGGCAGAGTGTATAAATAGGGTTGCTGTGTTGCAGAGGGTGTCCCAGAATGACATTGCTGCTTTTGCTGAAAGGAAGATTTCATGTCACACTTTGAAGAACGTTAGTGTTATTTTTTTTCTATGTAACTTCAAAACCTACCAGCAGCGTAGTCAGATGCAAGTATCCTCTAACATTAAGCTGTAGCTCTTCACAACAGTGAAAATCATTAAATCGACAAGGAGTTATTTCTGTAAGTCTTGAGTTTATTTAGTAAACAGATATTACCCATGGATCACTATGCAACAACAATGTTCTTTGTCAGCTGAACTACTGATGTTGTGTGATGTCTGGTCTTATCTTCTCCTTCACACACTTTACCTTTTCCACTCTACCAGTACTTAGATTCCAGCCTTGATTCTTTTCACATGAGAGTATCTGGGTAGGGAGACCAAGGACAGGTTTGGAGATTTTTTAAAGGCAAGATGTTAGCATAGTTGTTAGAGATATTTCTGCACTTGCTATGCAAATGACTTAACATATCATGAATGCAAAGGGAATCGGTTCTCTCATGTTGCTTGGGCTTAATCATTTTTGATTCTTGGTTAGCATATTTCATAACCAAAGCCTGAATTTTTTATTCTGTGTTTGTCAGTGATGCAACAATCACCTCGTTATGTAGGATGAAGAATTATGTGTGTGGAATTTGGGCTGAGATATAAGCTTCTAGGAGAGCAAGAAGCTATTAAGACATCTTGAGACTGTACATAATACAATGTCCTATATTGGGTTCTCTGACAGAGCCGTGTTAATTTATCTCTGTTCTAGCAGATGACAGCTCTGCTTTTTCCATCCTGGGCTTCTCCAAGGCAGTGGAATATTCTTTGTTTTTCAAGTGTATCAAGTAATATTTTTTTCTTAAGTCTTCCTAGACAGGGTCTCCCCGACTTTGTTGTTACGGTTTAATCTAATTTGAATTGGCAGTTGGTACCAAATATCAAAAAGTGTTGTGTCTCATAGGAAAAAACAAGGGTGAAGCTAAGTGGAAACAATTTAAAATGCGTCATATCATAGTTAGTCCAATGACTTGGATGTGACTGTAATCTTGGTTTCCCAGGAACTTAGTTTCTTCACCTTTTTCCAGGCTGCAGAAGAGCAAATCTTTCAGAAGTAAATCTTCTGGATAGCGCATCTGTCACATTAAAGCCTTTGCATTTTCTGAAGTTTACTATGATTTGCTTCTTTTACAAATTTTCATCACATGACAGGTACGTGATGAAAAATCTGGATTTGAGATCCAGAAGAGGCATGTTGAATAAGACAGTTGCCAATAAATTCTGCTTTGAAGATTATTCTATTCATTCACAGCCTACAATTCATTTGTGAAATGAACATCTAAACAAACCTACTCATTAAATGCAGACTGAATATCCCTCCTGGCTTGTTTAAAGTGAAATCTTTGTTAGGGAAGGGGAAAACTAACTTTCCATTACTGACCAAGAATACCTGTGTGCTCCTAGTCATCTGTATTTCACCCAATCTGCAATTCAAAAAGTTGTATTCATAAGGTAGAATTTGTGGAGATTAGCACATTTGAGTTCCTTATTCCAAGTGGCTTTAGCAGTATTTAAGTCAGCTTCACAATAATTTTATGTGTATTAAAACAAAAATTAAAAGATTTTTAGATAATGACTCTAATGAAAAAGTATTGCTAAGAAGCTATCAAAGAGATCAAATGTACTTAGAAGTGCCATGAAAAGAATATTAAATAGAATGTGTAATGGTGGCCTAAATTCAAATCTGTGGTACTTTACTAGTGTACTACTACCTTAGTAGTGTAAACGAATGCCATTGCAGTAAAACTTTTATAGGCTAACTTTAACCTGCCTACGCAGAAACTAGAAATTATTTTCTACCTTTTGTTTTGGGAAAACAGTGGTTCTCCTTTTGCAACTGGTAGTGAATTAGAATGACAACCAGAGCATTCCCAGCTATGCTTCAGTAGGACAAAGCCCCTTGCTACAATAAAGTGAACAAAATGTGGGAAGGTGAGCATTTGCAATCCAGAATTTGACAGTTTGCATTACAGGAAAAAAAAAAATGCTGCAAGTTTTATTGAAGGTTGTTAGAAGTAAGAAATAGTCCTTGAGGCTATGAATACCTTCAGAGCCTGGATCTGCCTTGGCCTGTTGTTACTTTGAAAAGTGGCAAAATTTGTTCTAGCAAAGGAGAGGGGATGGATGGCTTTTCTGTAAAAAAAGCCATGTATTTCTGATAGTTTAAGTTCAGATAATATTAAGTTCAGATACACAACCAGTTAGGTTAATGGCAGTATAACTATGCTAGTATATTAAATACGACTTCTTGATAACTTTATAAGTTTTTGGGTGACCAAAGCAGGCAACTGAACCACCTAGAACTTCACATCTGTGTGGTAAGAAAGATAAATGGGCAGAGATACTGAGTTTACAATGGCAATGAATGTCTCTCTGGCTGTATTTTCTGGATGGTGCCATCATCCCTCTTAATTGTAGAGGCAGATGGAGAGAGATTCCTTTCCAGTCATGTAGAGGGGAAAAATGACTATTTTAATACCTGTTTTGGGAGTGGTTTAGTATGCTCCACTTAGAAAGATGAATTTTCTAGTTTTCTACTTTGCCACCGGTTTCTTTTACTTAGTTAGCTATCTAGCCAAGCAAAACCTGGGGTTGTATGTAAGAGATGACGTAATCTGTACCTTAATTCATTCCCTTCCCTTACTAGACAGTGTGCTGGTGCCTCTCTGAACATTTTCCCACTTAGCTGCAGACTGAACCTGGTAACAATGTGGTTGGGTTGGATTCTTATCCCAGGCAGACAGCTCTGGCCTTGAGACCCCTGGGTTTGTATGGCTTTCAATCATTAGAAATGCTAAATTGACAGCTACTTTCAAGTTCACGCCATAGCACCGGTCCCCTGCTGCTCTACGCTGTGTGGTTTCATAGCTGCCCTTTGTATTCAGTTTTTTTCAAAATGAGCTTCATTTGTTGACAGATTTTCAGATTTTCATGGTTGCCCTGTGCATTGCAATGCCCAGTTCTAGTCTTCGGTCTTGAAATCATTTATAGCATAACGAATCGTTATAGTACTGTGTGATAAAACCACACCAAGAGGATGGAATCTAAATGGAAGAATGTGTTCACAAATGTTTTAGAACTGATCTGTGCCCCCAACGGTTCCTAACTGAGTGTGCTCTCTACCCACTGCTAGCCCTGCTGCTCTCTCCAGTGTCTCTTCTAAGGCTGAGTGGTAAGAGTGCTTGGGTGAAGCAATCGAGGGGTCTTCTCTTCTTGGGTCTGCGTGCGTTCCACATGCCCTTCTGAACCAAAATTTTTCATGTATAAATGATGAGTGCCTCCCTGCCCTACATAGAAGAACACATTGAATTGATGTACATGATATACATTACAGATATGACTGCATAACAGGTAACAACAGTATATGTTAAGATATACATGCATATATACTAAAAAAAATGGGAGCTTAGCATAGTGGTGTAATGGGGGTTTTTTTGATCAATGAAATGACAGATGTGACTTGAATCCTACAATGTGGAAAAAGTTTCAAACTCATGTTAGTAATTTTCTGCATCCTTTTATTAGCGGCATTTTTACTGCAGCTAATAAGGAACTGAAGATGTTCTCAGATCTTGAATAAGTCACAGTGAAGAGGATACAACCTTTTCAGCCATTTTAACCACTTTCTCCCATGCTAAGAGTGGTCTGGTTTGTATGGTCTGCTGTTTTGTGTTGCTGCAGCAGACTTTCTTGCTTTCTCTTCATTGTTTTATTAGATGGTTCTACTTTGTTTGAATTGCCTTTAATTTCAGTGATGCTATTCAGCACAAAAGCTATAATCCTAGAATTGTGCTCTCTTCATAGCAGAACTGATGGGAGATAATTTTGTTCTGCACTTTACATATGGTAATAACAGTAACTCTTGATATTTGCTCTTTGTGGTTATTTTAGGTTCTGTACAGCAAAGCAAACAGGCTATCGGGTCTGGTACTGGCCTGTAATGGAACAATTAAACTGTTTTGGCTCAGTCACATGAGGATGCACAGCAGTGGTTTATTTGGGTTTCTCAATATCCTCGTTATTCCTGAAATGTCTTACTATGTTTTGGAGAAGTGAGAACAAATACAAATCTGTCCCCAAAATAAGTTTGTGTCCTCAATTAGAAGAAAAGGGTGTAACTGTGTGTGTGTAGCACACATATATCTGTGTATTTTTATTGTGGATATTGCTACTGGTATCATATGAGGCTCAGGGTGCTTGGTACTGCGTGAATGATGTTGGAAGGTGGCCGGTAGTTCATTGAACTTCTCATCTGAGCAGACAGCAGGGTTTGGTAAAGAAAAGAAAGGCACAGTAAGTTGAAAAGTAGGATAACTTCGTTTGTAGTATTTGAAAAATACCCAGTCTCTTTTAGACAAAATAAGAAGAAAAGATAAAAAAGGGGGGGGGGGGGGG
>VZTL01041537.1:16219-35375 GCA_013400535.1 Scopus umbretta
GGGGGAGGGGAAAAAAGTAGTTTAAAAAAGAACATCCTTTCCACGTAAAGATTGTCTGTCCTCATCATCATGTACTTGTATCTCTCTGACACCTCCTGTCATTTGCTTCTGTGGTCACCAGGTACTTAAGCAGCAAGAACTATTTTTTCCTGAGTTGTGGCCCATTTATCATGCATTAGCAAGAGGAACATGACATTTGAAGCATACCAGTAAAAGGAGACTTTGCGGTCCCGGAAGGGTCCATAAGAATAGCAATCATTCACTTGGTAGTCTGGAGCTTTCTAAAAAGCAGCGGGCTAAAGGGCAAACTTAAACCACTGAAGGACCTCATGTAGTTAAGGAGTTTATCCATTAGCATTTCTTGTCATTCTGCTCTGTCTAAACTGTACATACTGAATAAAAAGAACCTTGCCTTCCTAAACCCCCATCCATTTAGTTTTATATTTCTGAAATATTTTCTCAATGAAATTATGGAAGTGATGACAAGCCATGCTGTTTTCATCTTTTCTCTTTTCAGTTCCCTCACAACATTGTGACACATAACATATTTGAAGTATAACTGCAAAAATGTTTCCTGTGATATTTAATTGAGAATCCATTGTGAAATCAGGAATTTGCTTAATATCAAGCCTGCTGCTTTAGTTAGCTGAAGGACTTGGAAGAGGAAAGCATTGGGCATGATTTTCATTTTCAGGGCACATAATACTCAGAATGGCATTTAATGGGAGCTGAAGGCATGGCGGTGAGTTCATTTGCACAGAACTATTTCAGTCATTTCTAATGATTTACCAGGAAGGAAAAACCAAGGTGGAGTTGGCAAGCTTTATAGAGTTTTACACTGTAAAATGCAAGAGAGGAGAAAATCCATTGTGAGGCGTTACGAGGAAAAAGTTGTAGAAGACACCATCCAGAGACGTGCGATTTCCTTGCGCTGACAACCACAGCAGGCTGCTGTCTTTCACGCAGGCAGCTTACACTGTTGCTCTGATTCTCCTCTAGCCTATGCAGACGTAAGTCCTTCAACTAATAAGTTCCTGGAATAGCTGATAGAAGAACTGAAACCTGTCAGGTTTGCTTTTCTGGCTTCCCCTTGAACACCTGTAGTCCTCTCACCCATTTTATGCTCTTTAATGAGGGAAAAACATGATCCTAAATAAATGAGTTAATAGTTTTGTGTAAGTTTGCACTTGTGCTCCTAAATAAATTAGTTAATAGTTTTGTGTATGTTTGCACGTGTGCACTTAACAGTCCCAGCTTAGTTCTTTGTTATTGTCCAGACCAAGTCAACCTTCTCCTGCTATTAGCAATTCTTTCTGTTGTATGAGCTGTATTGCTTGCAGTATTGAACAGATTTTTCTTAAAGCAATCAGGCTGAAGTAAAAGGTGAATTCTTATTGAAACAGGTTGTTGAAGGGATGGAGAAGTGTTCAAAAGCTTCTATTGCATGTATGCTATTGGGCACAGAGAGAATACCTAATCCATTTGTCTTCTGTTCACTAGAAGATCAAAAAAATTTGTTGTATTGCTTATGGAAACGGAAGTGTTTTAGAAATAATTATATGTATATACGTGTATATATACATATATAGCAAAAAAAAATATCAGGTGGGTTGAGAGAAGCATACAGTTTGTTTAGCTTGCATTAATTTGCCCATATAATAAAGCCAGTGAGAGTAATGGCCTGTGCTGTGTGTGTCACAGTGGTGCTCTGCTTCCTGTGCTTCTATAAAAAGTATTCAAGCACAGAATTATTCATGGCTGCTGGACAGTAAAGCTGCTCAAATCCTTTCAAAATTAAACCTGGTGGTCAAAATACCAATGTCTTAACCAGATCAGTGACTTTCAAAACGAAATACAAGTACTTCCTTTTGCTTTGGCATGGATATATTTATGTTTAGTGTGTGATAATTGTAGTAACTTGAAAGTAACTGCTTTTTTATTGCGAGAGCAATGTGACTTTCCTTGGAAACAGATTTAAACATGATGTTTCATAGATAAGCAATGACACTTGGCAACATTGTTTATGCGCAATAGTCATTTTTGTCCAGAGGACTTATTTCCACTCTGTATCTTCCGCTGAGGTGTGCATACAAGCAGTCCTTTTGTGTGCCGTATTTCTCAATTAAATTCTCCTGCAAAATCTCTTTGCTACTTTGCCTGGAAAGATAAAGGCATTCTCCGGCAGGAAATCTTAATTCAAATAATAAGATGCATATTTCTTCCTTCCTTTTCAATAATGTCTGATTCATTCTTCTTCATGTTAATGAGTTCCTTAGATCTACCTTTTGATGGAAAATCCAAATGTAAAGAGAGAAATGTTGTTGTAAGAACACTGCAGTAATTGTAGCCCTTGTGTCCTGAACTTGATTCCCCCCTTCTCATTTTCACCTGGTGTCAATAGGTCGCTGTTGTGTTTGCATTTTGACAAATTTCTTCTCTATTTTCACTTTGTGCAAATGAATTGTCACAGCCATGAATGCTTTGCATAAATAGCTTATCATTTCATTAAACTCTGATTTATAGCTATCACACTGGAGTGTTTGTGTTCTTCAGCCCTTCTGTTCAGTAGACGCTAATCTGCTAGACAGTACGATTTAATCGTTTATCAGCTATGTTTTGCTCTCAGTTTACCTCAGCCAGCTTAACTGCATTCTCAATTGTATTTTGTTTGGCTGTTAATAGAATTAACATTTGTCTTGTTAAATTTTAGATGGATGGTTTTGAGTGGCTTTATTCTTTGATTATAGCAAATGGCATTGCACATATACAGGTATTGATCGTTATGTGTCGGGGTTCAGGTATGAATGTCTTGTGTCATCCAATAAGCAGAAGATATTCAGATTTCTGTACATGCTGTTGTGTGTTTAAACAATTTAGAAATACAGCAGGAGGACTTTTGTATATGAGCTCTTGCACAGATGATGGTGACCTGGAGTTCTGAGCTTGTGTGAAGGGCGAAAGGACAGTGTGGAGTTTTCCAGAGGACTGCTAGCCACGGAAGGAAAGGCTCAGGGCTCTGCTCCCCCCAGGTGAAGTGCTGGTGCCATGGGGGTGGCTGGTTCTGGGACAGACCACTGCAAACCCCAAGCAACCTCCACCCCATGAACTGGAGCTGTGAGGAGCCTCAGATCCCATCCTTTTGCCTCCTGTTGGCTTTGAGTGGAGTGGTGGTGATGATTAGCACCTAATTTGCACTCCTCTGTGGTTTTTTGGAGTGGTTTCCTCAAACTTTTAATACCTTTAAAACCCACTTCTTACCTTTTTAATCTCTGTAATTCTACACGGTGAATATATTGGAGAGTAGTCCGTTGGTCTTGGTCGGATGAGGCTGTGGCCCCTTGGCTTTGGGGGATGCGCTAGCTTTCAGACAGTGAGTGTTCCTGCCCCAGGTGGATTATCCTAACGGTGACACTATGTGTGTACGGTGCTGTCTTCATTTGGTCTTGTCCTTTAGTGAATCTAGGCTTGCAACTCAAACACCTTGGTGATGAATGTTTTCATATTCTGAACACTGCTTAGGTGGGCATAAAGTTAATCCGCTCGATTGAATTTGGAGCTGCTAAAGCAGAATTATGCATTTTGGAGATTCTGTAGAGCAGTACAAACAAACAAAAAGAACCCCAAAGAGAAAAACCTGTGATGCAGTTGTTGTTTAGATGCACACAAGCTTGGCCTTAAAATAGTCATGACATGGAACAGCGTAAGGGGAAAAGGATCTTTTATATTGTCATTGCTGTTTGCAATTATCCCTGGAGTCCATGAGAGCCAAGTCAAACCTGAGACATTTGCTTCACTTTTTCAGTGGGTGCAGGATGCCACAGAGGCACATACGCCTTAATGCCGCTATTTTTCCTTTTGCACTAAAACTAAACTAACAAGGAATTATTTTGATAAGCCATGCAAATGCTTTGTTTCTATGTTTTCAGGCAACTTAAATTTCTCTCCCTGAAATACAGAATTTTTTTTTGTCATTCTAGCTTGACTGTCATATCAGTTCAAAATTAGAAACGAACCTTCTGCTAATTGATATTTCTCTCTTTTGATTTTTGTTAATTATTTTAAATTGCTAACACTGTGTATGGAGCTGAAAAAGCCCCCAAAACAAAACACAACCCAGTTTGTCGACTTTCAGTTCTTCCCTTTTTCAGACCCGGAAAGGTCAGCATTGATATAGCAGGATGAAACTGCAGAAGAATTAAACCATGTAGCATTACATGTAAGCGCTGTCTTTTTCATTCCCTATTGATACTTTGGAAATCACTCTGAACTGGTCAGGCCATGCATTATGTTGGTTTTAATTAAAAACCAGCACACTAAGCTCCCTTTGATTTTTTCCCTAGGAAGGTAGAAAAAACACTAATGTCACTGTGCACTGCTCACTGTCTGAGACTTTCTCTTTTTTTCCCACCTTCTCCTCCCGAGATACATGCACCTTTTTCTTCTAGACACTGAATTCACTAGCTATTAGGATGCAGATGAGTTAAATGAGAGAAAAGGCAGGCTCCCGCCGCCTGTGCCTTCGCACTGACATGAGAACATCCTGTAGGTGCTAAAGGCGTCTTATAAAGAGCTTTAAAAACAGTGGTGTAGCTTTGCACACCATTCTAAGCAGGAGACATTTTAAAACTTTTTTAGCAAATGATGTAAATGGAAATTAGAGGAAAAGGTGGCGTATTTGAATGCTGGAAATGCAGGGAGTCTGCAGAAGGTTGATGTCTGTTGTCTTCATGCTCCTCGGAGAAACAATAAGAGCTAAATAGGATATAATTCCCTAGTCTGAGGCGGCATGTTAAGCACATGAGCAAAAGAAAGCTCCAAGTCCTTCCTCTTTAAATTGCAGATAGAACACATTAATATTCATTTTGTTCTGTGCCATCGTCTCATGTTTCAACCCTCCAGATGATAATTAAGACAATAGAAGATAAAATTTTGTACTGTATAAAATTGCATTCAAACCTTAACAAATAAGAGATTATTCTGTCCAGTAAACAAAACATAATCATCCTGGCACCCTTATGAAGGAGAGCCTAAAATAGAAACTCTACTCTTTATAGGTCATGTAAAATGTCATCATCTCTTTCATTATCTGCACTGTTTGGATGAAAAAGAACTGATTAATTTAAAAGAACCTTGGCTTATTTGCTAACAAGGTTATTTTATCATTGATTGCTAGGAAGTCTAGTTCCTTTGGAAAGGGTTGCAAATGATGAGTGAATCAATTGTCAGCCTGTGTAGACGCATCTGCCATTTATGTGTTGGCAGCGTAGGCTTGTGTGTGCGTGGTGCTTACACAGCAACTTTGGCTGTACCTGGTTTGAATGAAACCTCTGGGTCTGGGCAGAGGTGGAAAGGCAGCAACAGGGGAGCCATCGGATCGTGAAAGCACCAGCCTCCTAAGCTTCTTTCAGAAACTTAACTATCAAACAGGCTGCGCCTTAAAAGAAAGACCAAAACCAAAGAAATGTAAAATTAGACCAACATTTAGGCATACAATTTTAAAACTCCCAGGATAGAAGCGTGCAAAAACACAACATGTCAAAGACGGTAGGTTTACCAGGCCAGCCTGGCTGGACACCTCTCAGAAATAGAAGCAGAGTTTATTTCTAGGAAACTGAGGGCCTCACCATGGGGCTTGTTAGCAGGGAAGCGTGACTGGCACAAAGCTATGGACAGTAGTGCAGTTCCTTCTGGAGGAGGCTTGGGATTTTGGGTTCCCTGTGTGAACTGTTCATCTGCGGTTCCTGGATGCCTGTTGTGCGTTGTCCTCAGAACTGATTTTATTCAGAAAAGCCCCTTTCTTCCAGAGGTCCTCCTTTGTTCATCTACCCTGGTTCAGACTCTAAAAGTGGGACTACGTTCAAGTGGGAACAGTGCATTATTCTGGATCGCTCCTTTGATAAATAGCTCTTCCTTTTGCATGCTATTTGTCTGACACCTTTTCTTGCCAAGCCGGGAGGTCCTGACCCAAAGTCCTTTTAGGTCAGAAGAAGAACTCCTAATGACTTAATGAGTGGTGGCGGAGCTTTCCAAAGTCCCAAAGTAGCAGAAACCGCAGTGACATTCGCTCAGCAGGCATATGAGGCCAATACTGTGCTTCCTCACATGTCTTGCTAGATCGTCTTAGACCGCTCCAAAATGTTTTTCCCCTCCAGTAGCACATGGAGTACAAGGCGCTCCAGTGCACCTGTGTTGCTTAAATAGTCTTTCAACTTCGCAGGACTTTTAGAGCTTTGACTGTGCACTCCCAAAAGTGAGAGAGGCGTAAAATGAATTTGAGGCTAAGCTGATTAGAGCTTTCCATTTCAGAATCAGTGTGAGACACCTCCATCCAAATGCATTTGATTAAGCGGGGCTGCAAAATGTTTGTTAGCAAACCAACTGAGAAAGTACAAGAGCAGCTCTCCAAAATCATAAGAATAAAAGTTGAGGAGAAGAATTAGTATTTAGACACTTAATGCTGATTTTTATTGCTTTCTATTGCATGTCTTATTGTCTTTAGCTGGGTCATCAGAATGCTTATCAAAATAATTTAAAAAATAAAGTGGCTGTTGGTTTTAATGGCAGTAAAGCTGATGCTTGAGCATGCAGATTTCCTGGCAGAATTACAAATTGGTTAGAATCATGCGAGTCTTGAGAGCTGACACTTACCAGGCAAAAATGGGCATAAAGCATGGTCGGGTCTACTTGCATCCTGCAAAATAGGAAAAATCCCATGAAGCCAAAGCCAGCAGCAAAGCCTGATTAAACATTTCATCTCTGCTTTTCCTATTAATCTTTCACAACAGCTATTCGAGTTGTGGATACATAAGAAAGCCACCAAGACTGCTGCTGGAAACAGTAACGTAATGGGAATGAAACCAGTGTTTCTTTCCACTTTGAATTCTGGGAAACTGTTGTTTTGACCACTTTGGTTCTTGTATTTTCCTGTTAATTGTTTTTAGTGCGAGATGCTTGCAGCTAAGTAAATGTGCTCACACAATGGAAGTCTCACTTGGGCCTAACTGAGCAGCCAGAAAAGCCTGGATTTCCTTTTCTACCAAACCGGAATCTGTGAAACTTCATTCTGGAGGTGTCAATTTTTGGTGTTTTCAGAAATGAACTGGTGCTTTGGCTCCCTTTTTGTTTGCGATGTGAAGATCTAACCTGGGTATCGGTGGCCTTTCATAAGCCACCACTTTTAGATTAGCATGCTAATTTTTACGCCTGCAGTACGTGTTTTCTAAGGATTGTAAGAAAGAGAGAGAGATGAGCCGTGTGGGCAGAAGGGCATGACTGGACCGAGTTTGGAAGCTTATGAACCCGTGGCCAGGATCAGGGTAGCCTGGCAAACTAAGGCGCTATCTGCAAAGGCACCATCAGAGCTATGTTTCATTTCTGCAGAAATGTCACGTTCCTGCAGAATGTCTTCATTTTGACAAATGCCATTTTGTGATCAAAGACATTCCATGGAAATTGTCTAACCCACTGTACACTCGAGTCAAGCTTTTCTCTCTTTATTCCAATATTCTATTTTTCACCAAAAG
Source organism: Scopus umbretta (assembly GCA_013400535.1). Classification (NCBI taxonomy): domain Eukaryota; kingdom Metazoa; phylum Chordata; class Aves; order Pelecaniformes; family Scopidae; genus Scopus; species Scopus umbretta. The sequence goes on from VZTL01041537.1 coordinate 23,743, forward strand.
AAACCGTGTCCTTTTGATTCTATTGCAGAACTGCTCTGCTTTACATCTAAAGGAGCCATTTGTATGCTGTTTCTTTGTAATTAAAATTCTTATCCCCAAAAATGTGTTTTCCATTAAAAATTCCTGCCCTGCACTAATAAATCTGAATCTTGTAGCCATTGTCTCTGGCAATATATATTTTGCTATATGCCACATATAAACATTTATTTCCTGTTTGAGAAAATGTGGCTTTTACCATCTGTAATACTTGTATTTGTTGGGGGGAAAAGTTAGGGTGACAGAAACATGATACAGGCACTCCTAAACACATTAAGAAAACAAGACTTTGTGACCAAGGCAAAAAAAAAAAAAAAAAGAAGTTTGTTACAGAACCTAGTAAGCTTTTTCGTGTACATTTTTTTTATTGCCAGACTTGCTTTATAGAAGGTACTAAATTTATGTTGGAGACCAAAGCTATTCAGGTTCATTTGGTTTTTGTTTTTGAATGCAAGTTTTTTGATATTTTAGCTGCAGTCATTGACCGGCCTTTAACGTGGCAGTTACAGAAGAGAAGGGGTGTTCTATGTGGAAGAGACAGTCCTGAGAATAAGAGCATTTTTGTTTTAAGTGATTGTGTGTGGAATAGCTAACAGCAACATTGCCCTTGTTCACTTTAGCTGACAGTTTAATTTTTGCCAATAAGACATGGTAGTACTTTATTAAAACTCATAACAAACTGGCCTGCCATAGCTCTTGCTTGCTCCAGCCAACTCATTTATTCTGCCAGTGCTTTAAATTCTTATTTTAGAATTTCATTTCCATTTCCTCCACAAAAGGGAGGCCCACAATGCTGTGTATTGAATTGCTTTTACAACAGAATCGGCACGTTAACGCTTTCCTTTTACCGGTGAGGTTTGCTGAACTCGCGTAGGTTCTTGGTCAACTGAGCGATTGAAAAGATTTAGCTCACTGCATCATTTTGCTCTGAACTCTTTTAAATTGCTGTTGGATCTCCCATTCTTCCAGATCCTTTACCTGCCTGTTCAGCACTGTCTTTCTAAATTAGATTTCTGAGTAATATCTCAGGACATTATAGAACTAGTTTGAATCAATTCCCCTTTAAACTTGAACATATTTTTTCAAGAAAAACATTCAATCTTGATGTAACATTTTCCAGGCATTAAGAAAATCCTCCAACTGTCAGAAAACTGTTCCAATGGTAGACTAAAAATAAAAATATTTGCAGTTAGAATAATTAACCAGAGCTAGTCCAGTTTCTTAGATCTTGTTTTCCCTTTGTCTACAATATAAGATTAAAAAAAAGCTGCAGTCACTTTCCCTATAAGCCAGGTTGGCTTTTTAACCAGCGTGACCTTCTTACTCAATTTTTGCGGTTTCTTGTGCCTCTTGCAAAGTGTGCATCAACAGCTCCCAACTGTTATACACGTTTTTCTGTTTATTTTTTTTTTTCCCCCAACAGATTTAGCTCATAATTATTTTCAGCTTTGAGAGCCTGACTTTCTAAATCTCAGTGTGTTGTTGCCTGTGTGCTTCCTTTAGGTACTGTATGTTAGTGGTTTGGTGTCTCTTCTATATGTCCACAAATGTGTAATTATATATTTAGGGGAAAAAAAAAAACCCTAAAACAACAACCCAAACAAAACCAACAAAACCCACAGCAAAAAAAGCAAGTCCATCCCAGATTAAGCTTAGTTGTGTGCTCTTTGAAAATAACGTAGTAGGAATAGGACCTTTACTGGCTACTGCAAGACCACAGCAAGTCTTGTTTCTGGGTTTCTTTCTTGGCAGATCTTGTTTCTGGGAAATTGCTAGAGCAGGTTGGAAAATTAACCTGTAGCCCTCAGTGTAAACAAAAATATTGGAGAGAAAGAAAAAAAACCTATGTCTTTTCCTTTGGTGAGACACCAGTGCCACCTGAGGGTGTATCATCCAGCCTTGCTGGAGAATGGGCTGTCAGTCGGCACGTGCTTTGGACAGAGCTTTCAGTGGACACGTTACGATTTTTAGCTGGTTTCTTCCAAGAAGGCCAATATTTTCTGTCTGATAGAGATACTTGTGAGGAAAAAATAATTTGTGTTCTGACAATGTCTGCATTTAGCGTGTGTTTATGGCCTGACCATCACACGTTCTCAGTGTTACATTTTACATATTCAGTACCTCTGGAAATTAGGCTGTTAATATTGACATATGCCTGGGAGCCAGTGAGGGCAGAGCAAAAAACAATAAAGCTGTGATTAGTATTCAGAGGTGAGCTGGCTGGGCAATGGGAGTTTGTCCCTCCAGCGATCAAGGAAGAACAAGGATGAAAAGGGACTTAGCTTGACTGCTTAAGGAGTTTGAGGTCATGTTTAAAAAAAAAAAAAAAAAAAAGGCACCAAAACCCACTACCCATGCTTAAATTAAAGAGAAAAACAAGCAAAAAAAACCCCAAAGAATATGAGTAGCTGCTCAGAATTCCCAAATACAGACATGTATGTCACTTTTTTCCCATTTTTCTGGAAGAATCAAATGCTGTATTTAGGGAATGGGTTTCAGATTTTGCAAATATTTTCCTAGTGCCGTTCTAGAAAATGAGTTTGTTGGCATATTGTTAATGTGGGGCTTGTTCTGCTAAAGCATTGTAATGCCGTCTGTTTCTCAAGCTGATTTGGCTTTTACAGCTCAAATATTATATCCTACTTAGAACATATGGTAACTCCTTTCAGGAGATGTGCAGAGATATGCATCTAATTTCCAGAAACGGGTCGTTGCCTTTGAGTGAAAGATTGCAAGTGCTTTTCATCTTGATTTTCCTGTTCTTACTATTCTTTTTAGACTTTTTTTCTTCACCCCCTGCCCTGGTTCTGCTGCCTCCTGTAAGCCCTCCCTGCATCTAAGAAAAGGAAAGACTCGCTGGCAGTTTTGAGTCTGAGTGAAGGAAAAGAAACAACGCTCCCTTATCCAGGTTGCTTCATGCAAGAGTTTTACAGAGTAGGTGTCAGTGACAAATGCTGTTATGTGGCTCCCATGCAGACTGTGCTTTCCTGGTGAAGTATTACCGGAAGATTGGGTTGCTCACGTAGCCCAGTCTGTGTTCATTGATGGAAAGGCTTAGTGGAGACGGGGCGTGAGCCACTCAGCCTGAGTCTTTCAGAGCCACTCATGGAAAGAGGCTGCATCCCATGCCACTTTCTTACAATGATTTCATTCTGCATTCACTTTGGATGTGTAGGAGGTTTTTTTTCTTTTCTTTCTTTCTTAAAAAAAAAAAAAGCCTACGTGGCAACATCAACGATTCTTGCCATAATGACTGCTTCGTACTCCTCATTGCTCTTCCTTGCTGGAAGGAACACACAGTGCAAAAAGCCCAGCACAGCAGTGTCTTTGTGTGCAAGACAAAATGCCTTCCTCAGAGGAATGTCTCTGCTTCCCTAAGTTCACCTCTGGGTCTGGCTTTCTGTAAAGTTTTGCAGAGCTGAGGCTTTGCTCTGGGTGCTTGGTTTAAGGTCACCGCCAAGAGGAAGCATTTATGGACGTGACTTTAATGTTACAGCTTGATTGTCAGCCAGTTAACTTAAGCCTCTAGTTCAACACTGATCTGGCCACAGAACTGTCTAAAGTATTTAGCATGAGGCTAATCCAGATTTCATTGAAACCAAGTCTAGAGGATGTTACTTTGTTCTTTGCACACCGAACTCCCTCAGCTTTCCTGTGAAAACCTTATAGCACGCGTGGCTATTAATCAGTATTAGTTTATCTTGGAGATTTTTCATTTTAGTGGGAAAATATTCTGCATTTGTGACCCCAGCAGGTCCCTTCTTTCACCTTGGCTCATCTTGCTCTCTGTTGTCATTCCCAGAGACAACCTGAGAATCTGGGCTCCCTCCTTGTCTTTGTGGATTCTTCACGGTGAAAAAGGGAAACAAAAAGCTGAGGCAAGAGCTTGCAGCATTTCTTGAAAATAGCATGAGGGAAGAAAAGAAGATGACCATGAGTCAACAGCAGAGTAGTAGTGGTTAATCTCTAGCTTTCAGTTACTTGTGTTCATGATTAACTATGCTGTAGGCAAGAAGCACCCTGGCTGGCTCTACATCTGCCAGCACCCATATGGATGCAGTAAAGCCATGCTTCTGAAGCTCTGTACCTGACCAGTTCAAATGCATTTAGCAGTACCTATGGCCAATAGTCATTAATACTGCTGACCTTTCTTTCCCTTTCCTGTGCATCCTACATTTGTGTTGCATGAGCTACATGCTTTCAGTTACCCATATTTTTGCCTCACATGTATTAGATTTCCCCTCCTTCTAGACTTTCCTGGGGCAAGTACAGTTGCTACTTTCTCTGGAGAAATGTAATCTTTTATTCAGTGTCATGGTGCTATAGGCTCCATATGGACACAAAAGATATCAAATGCTTTAAGAAGAGGGGGGCAGAAAATATCCTCCTATTCTTCCTCATGCCCTTACTTTGAAGGTAGGACTCCTCTGTGTGGAAACCTGCTGCAGCCTGCAGCAAAGCTGTGCCAAAAGTCAACAGAATCAAGTTTTTCCTTCGTGTGGACACACCTTTAGCAACCCCCAGCAGTTTGTCACCCACCAACGCTGTGGACAACAGACAGGACCCAGGACTGTAGATGTAGTTAAACAATGCTCTTAAAAAAACCCAAACTCAAACCTTGGTGCTTTGAGGCAGAAAATAATAAAATAGTTTCTTCTTAAGGTAAAAAGATCTGGTTTCTACTATCATTCATGCAGTAGCTCTCAGATGACTGAACTATGCCTATCCAGGCTCTCCTTTGAATCCTCACAAAAACAGAGCTTGAATTGGGAAGTGTTCTGATATTGTAGCAGCTTAAAGCTGCAGGATGTATTTGCCTGCAATGATGCTGTGAGACTATCGCTCCATTTTTCCTTCTTCTCTGAGCGCATTGTCGGTGTTAGCCAGACCTATAGGACATCCTGCTCTGAATCACGATAGCAATCAATAGCTTTCCTGCAGGTACCGTCCGTGACAGACCACGCTCCCCTTCCTAGGATGCCGTTGTGGCTGCGTAGCCTCCCTCTCTCCCAGGTCAGGGCTGTCCTGGGCTGCAAGGATGCCAGAGGGTGAAGAAAACATTTTTCTTCAGGACCTTCGAGAAGTTCAAGGCCGATACTTGAGGGCACCAGAAGCTTGAAAAGGCCAAAAGGGGAGAAAGGCTGGTCTTTCTGCTGCATTTGCTGGCATTGCTGACCTGAATTCAGCTAGGGGCAATGGAAGTGTATTTGTCACAAGCGGTCAAAACTTTCAGGCCTGGTGTATAAATGATAATACTTTTGATTTTCAACCTCCACGCTTGAGCTCTGTGGGTTTTTTTGGCGCTTCTCAGCTGCAAGACTATTTGTTTAAATTTACACTAGAAATATGAATCACTATTAATGCACAGAAAATAAGGTGGAGCACCCTGTGAATACAGTAGATTAGGTTAGTTGCTCGTAGAATAGTTTCACCAGGGATTTATGATCTGTTAAGTGCATTTCTGTAGCAGCAAATGCTGAATTACCACTTCAGTGCTGGTTCATTCACCCATGCAGATTGAGAGCGATACCAAAAGGTACTGTGCCAAGAAAGCTCTTGCCTGCCTCTGATTCTGAACACGACCTGAAAGTTTTGAGTGAATACATCTCCTTCAGATTCACAACTTACACCTAAAATAATATTTTAAGAAGTTCTGTTAGTAATAAAGTAACAAGTGTTATTCATTCGCCAGACAGGAATTACTAGTTGCACTGAAGTGCTCTCTGCTGATTCAGCAGCTAGGCTGCTGCTGAAGTCTTAACCGTGCTCCATCAAAGTTGAGTTTTATTGCTGTGTAGGTAGTTCATCCTGTAACTTCGTGCAATTCTTTATAGCATAACCCTCCAGCTTATCACAATTTCCTTCCACTGGAAGGATTTTGCGATGGATGTGGCTTTGTTGTTCTGAGAGGGCTTTAAAGCGTAAAAATTTGGGAGTATTTTATGTTTTACTTCAAGAAGGTAGGTAAAGGATGGGCAGTCATTTTGGTTTGGCTGTGGTATGGATTTGTTAGAATAACGGAAACGTTTAGGCTCTGATCGGAGCAGTTCATCTATCTGGAGTCTGGCTGTAGTAGGCTGGTACAAATTAAAGTAATACACTGGTTGGGACTGGATGTAGCATTTCCAACAAATATCCAGTTTGTACCCTCAGACCAGTAGTTTTTGTCAACAGAGACTCTTCAAATTGGTATGGAAGCAATTGTTGACAATGACAGACAAGGCTATTGAAGCATTTATGGGGGACATCCAGACATCTGGGTTTTATGGAATAGTTTGTACCCAGCAAAAAAAGTTCATTGGTGTGTTTTGTTTGTTTTTAATAGAGGAAAAAAGAGAAGAAAACAGAATTGGAATCAAATCAGGTGTCTACTGAGCCATGTTAATTGTTAAGCTTAACTCCCATGGCAATGTTTAAATATCTTCTTAGCACACTGAACCATAAAAGGTTTTTAAGTTTACTTGTGTTAGGAAAATGTAGTAGCAATTAATTTACCAACATGTTGTAGGTGAACAAGGTGCCTTCATTTCATGGGTGGCTGGAAGATAGAACATGCTTAGATTATATTGAATTTAAGAAGCCACATGAATACTTAAGGCTTTTAAACTGGATGGTTTTGCTTTTGTGATCTTATTTGAACGCCAGCCAACCATGACAAATGTTTTCTGTCCTACTCATATCCTTGTGTCTTTGACCTCACAGGAGACATGAAATAACAAATGTAGGTACTGGACTTTATTTACTTATTTACTTAGTAGTTAAAACAAGAAAGCAAACAAAACCATGATGTATTCCACCTCTTCTCCCCAGCACCCCCTTGACAAATGGCTGTTGGAACAGTGTTAAACTGTGACCTTAAAGCCACCGGCGTAATGAAACTGTTATCTGGCAGATGTGACAGACTCATCTTACATAAATCACTCTCTTTTGTCACTGCTGGCATATGGCCAATGAATCTTCTAATTATTGAATGGCTTTTATAGCCCCATTATTTATAATCACTTTTGGACAGCAGCTGGAAGAGAAGGATGGGACAGAATGAAATGATATAGCACAAACTATTATCATTTGTGTAACAACTGCTGGGATTAGGAATATTTGATGATGATGTGGTTACTAGCACAGTCTTGTTAAATGATAAAAATCCACTCAGCCTTCATTTTGTCTTTGAAGATGAGCTGCTGCCTACTGGACCTCGCCATGGAAATTATTACATTAATTGATTCAGAAATAGAATATGAATATCTCCAGACATTAACAAAGTATCTGTGTGAGTATCAGGGCCACCTTTACGCGAGGACTTGAGGAAACTCCGTCGCAAGCATTAGTAAGACACAGTGGTGATGCACTGACACTACTGTTGTGTCAAGTGCTATATGGAAAAGCTTTTGGAAGTGGCCTCTGCTTCCTGGGAGCCCTGTCTATGAACCTCTTTCAGTAAAAATTTAAAACCAGATTTAGAAGTTATCTTTAGTTACTTTATTAATGTTTTAGCTTTTCGTTAAAAAAAAACCAGGGTTTTTTTAAGGGGGATGATGGGTTTAAAACTAGCTTAAGGTAACACACTTCATAATTAAGGGGAACTATTTTGGCTTTAATTATAGATGAATTTGTGTTGAGTACTGTCTGCTGTGTAGAGCAGCAGCCTTGGAGAAAGGAGCATGACTGAAGTCACCCAGCATTTAAGGCCAGGCAGCTAACATTGCAAGTCCGCTCACTGTGTTAGAAAATGTTAGCCGCAAGTTCTCTGCTCGTGCCTCTAAACGAGTGGAGGTTTTTTGGTTTCTGTTTGTTTGGTTGTTTTTTGTTTTGGTTTTTTTTTCCTTATCTGCAGTTCTGCACTTTGTAGCACAGAAATAAAACCCTGCCAACCATGATAACTTATTAAAGTTTGTTAAATACCTTCAGATAGAGATCTTCAGATGAAAGACAGTATGTTAGAATCAGGGGTTTATACTGCAATCTTTGTGTCTTTCAAAAATTGAACCCTTCCCACTTGACATAGACATCAGGGCGGCGAGAGAGAGTCTTAATCCAGATGACTCTATTGCACTTTTATCCCTTTGGCGAGGCCTTTAACCTTTCATTGCTTCACGGCCCTGTTGTTTTGAAATGGTCTTTGTCTGCCCACAGAGAATCCCTCTGCTAAAGACGCCTTTAAACGGAGATCCCAACAAGAGAAGGGGGATTCTGCTGCAACTCAGGAATGGAAAATGGATTTTTCCAGTTCAGATGCTATCAGTCACTGTGAATGTAGCAATTGGTAGCCTTCCCAAAGAAGGGTAAAGCAAAAATATATGCCAGTGTAAACCTGCTTATAGGACTGCTTATAGGCAAAAATATGTGCTAGTGTAAACCTGCTTATAGGTCAGAGACCACTGTGTCCCAGGCCTGACCCATCTTCGCACAAGCATCTATAGGCTCTGTCAGAGTATAGCTATTTATCAGGATTATCTATGACCATCTCAAAACATGAATGGGATAAAACAGCTGCAGTAATTAATATAAACATAAACTATAAAATGATAGTTTCCAAATGCATAAAACTTGAGTTCAAAATATATCTTCAGAATATACATATTGCACAGTTCTGGCATAGACTATCTACCAGCTGGTAGGAAGGTGCTGTCAGCCCTGCGATGTTCACGCTCAGCTTTTTCTTGAAAAAAATTCAGATTTTGCTCAGTCGTTTATGTAGTCTGCTTTCCTTATTGGAAACTACTACGTCAATAAGGCAGGAAGCATGCAGCCCCCCAGGTCTGCGCTGCTGCTCACTGGTGGTAGCGCTCTGGAAGAGATGGATGTTCTTATGCAGCAAAGACAGCATTAGATGATCTGGTATGCAGCTTTCTTCCCTGCAGAAACTGGAAATTGTAGCAGTAAGTGTCAGAGCATAACTCAAAGCATAGTTTCTCTAGTGACTTTAATATTGGGTAACTGTTGGATGACAAGTATGTGACAGAGGATCGAGAGTTTGAAAGAAGTGTATTTAGAAACGGTCAATATTTTTCATTAAACACAAAACCATCTAGGTTACATATTTATCTCCACAAAATTGACAAGCACAATTTGTTTCTCAGAAAACTGTATGTCAGTAATATTATTTTTTTTCTATGATTCTATGTTTTCTTTCCTCCTTGGGGTTTGTTTTTGCTACTAAAATGTTGTCGTTATGATGTAATGGTTTGGGAGAATGACTGAGGTACTCTAAAATGCAGTATAATAATAAAGAATAGTTGAGAAAACCAGCCATTCAGCAAGTTGCCCTTTGTTTCATTCAAAGATAAAGAAAAAATTCAGATAATAAGATGGAAACATCTCAGATTTAGAGTGGTACAATGGGGAGAGAAACAGTGGACAGTTGGTTCTCTGACTATACCTTCTCATAAAGGCATTGGGTTTGTTCAGCAGGGGAAAAAAAAAAAAGGAAACTGTTGCAAAAACAAACCCCAATCTTTGAACGTGTTTACTTTTAAAACTTTAAAATATGAATTTTGGTGAGTAAGGTAGGGAAGAATTTCTTTTTGCATTTTATAATGTCTGATTTTCTAAAGCTAGCTATACCAGCCTAATTTTGATTACAGAAATAACAAGGTCATTTTTCTGTGTGCAAGTAAATGCATTTGCAACATATCCTGGCCAGCAGGAAGGAAGAGCTGAGCTCATGAGACCTGTATCCTCTGGTTTGGAAACTGCTGTTTCTGGCGTGCATCTTTTGTTCCTCTGCTGTTATCGCTGTAGGATCTCTTTACGTGCTTTTAGCAGAGAAGAAAAGAAAGGATCTTGAAAGAGTAAACGTAAGATCCAACCTCCTTAAGAACAGAGGAGTATTTTGGAGGGAAGTTGTATACTTGGAGTTAACATAGCTCATCTCTAAGGAAACTGGAGCCAGGTATTTTCCTGAGCACACAACTTATGCATGAAATTAGACTTTACAAAGGAAGGAGTTTTGTATAAAATCAGGTGGGTCTGGGCACTTGCCCTTCAACCCAGCCTGGTGGTGGTTGCTGTATGGACAGAAGCCATCAGAGGGTGAGACTCATTTTCAGAGGGAGCGTGCACAAGCAAGGGGTGCCCCTGGGGATCAGAATGAATTTTACTGCTACAATTTGCGCACAGGAGGTTGCTGAAATGGCACTGGCACATCTTTCAGATTCTCAGGAATTGTGGGTGCATACATTTCAGGCTAAAAAATAAAAAGTATCAGAGTTTATAAACTTGTGTCTAAGACTAGAATCCGCTAAATAATGCCAGTATCAAACATGTGCCCTCTCAAGTCTGAGGAGGTTTTTGGAAAAGGTAATCAGAGTGGATCAAAACGTTTAAAATCATAAAGAATCCAGCATGTTCCAGGGTGGATCCTTCTGGCAGCTTTCTACACGGTGTTAGTTTCTGTGTTAGCTCATTTTCTTCTCCCATGCTCTGGAGTGAGTTGGGGTGAGCCTGCTTTCGTCCACAGCTGTGGTCTCAGCGGCTGCTGAGCCAAGATCATCAGGGCTGCAAGAAGCTTTATTTCCATCAAGAATTTTGGAATTTAGCAACAAAAATGTGGCTTAGCAAGCGTTTCGGTGTTTTTCGTTTGTTTGTTTTTGTGGTGGTTTTTTTTTTTCCTCTTTTCTTTTTTTTCTCCCTTTTAAAAATAAATGTAATAGAAATGAGCATCACTGTGAGCTCCCGGAGGGGACAATCATCTGAATGTAAGTATTGCTATAGCCCCTATTTTTGCAACTGCCATCTTGGCTAGTGCATCAGTGACTCAGCTGGGAAATCCCAGCTACTGCATAAACCAAATAACCAAACTTTCCAGCGGGGGCTGTAATAGACTGAGATGCTAGATGGAATGGGCACAGAGGGAAGCTAAAAGCAGATATCATCAGTAAATTGCATATTTTCTGTGGTCAAACAAGCCCTAGCTCAGCAGAGCTTTTTCACCCCTAGACATTATTGTGACATAAATCATTGACTCGTGAATCACGCAGTATTTCAGGAGAAAGCCTATGTTATATGATACATGCAGTTCAGCGCATTAATTCCTTCACTGGAATAAGCCCTTGCATTATGTCCAAACTGTTTGTCATTTTTGCTCTTTTTGCTGTGAGAAACCACCTTGTCTTACCATCTCTTGTGCAAAGAAAAATACGGACTGTTTAGTTAAAAGATAAAGAAATGCTTTATTATTTCAGCAGATGCTCTTTTTCTGTGCCCAGTCTCCCTCTGGACTGAAACGATGTGGTATGAAATCAAACATCTGGAGTTTGGAAGGTCAGCTCTGAAATTGGAAAACTGTAGTCCACAGGTCTACCAAGCCTTCCAAATGCCTCCTGTGTGGGAAACCATTTTTATAGTGTAATAACTGGAGACCATTTGTTAGAAAAATGGGTTGATAATCTGCTCTTGGAGTGAGGGGTGTTGCTGGAGTAACTCAGGAGAGTATGATGAGCCAGTTTTATCTGCCTTAATTTCAGTTTTACTATTTGAGCCATTTCTGAAATGAGCATCTTGGTCTTTACATTTTTTTTTTCTTCTTTTAATAGCTGGGTCTGCTGCCTAAGCCTTCCTTTCTTCAATAAGAATTTTTTTTCTTTTTTTTTTTTTTT
>VZTL01041537.1:35443-49716 GCA_013400535.1 Scopus umbretta
TTTTTTTTTTTTTTTTTTTTTTTAGAATTTGACTTAATATTTCAGACTAGGGTTTTTTTGTGTTTAGTTTTGTTTTTAAACTAGCATTTCCATTAAAATGTTGCAGGACTGCATTAGGTAGATAGGCTGTTCCTGCCCATGGTCATTTAACGGTCTACACTCTTTTTCTCATTTGTCTGGTACTGCTGCTGCCTCCCAGACCCACTGTCCAACTGCACTCCATTGCAGTATTATTATTCTTGATTTGTTCTGCAGTGATTCCTACAGGCTCCAGCCAGGAATCTGCAACTGTGATGCTATGTTCAGCGTCAACAAGTACTGAGATGACCCTTCTGCATTACATATTCACAATCCAAAAAAGCATAATGCAAATTATAAAAGACCATAGAAACAGCTGCAGTGGTTGAGCCTAAGGTCCGTGTAGCCCAGCGTTCTGGCTCCAGCTGTGGCCATAAATAAGATGCCTAGCAAAGGAAAGGAAAAGAGCAAGATATTTTATGTGTCCCCGCTTCTTCTCCCAGATCTCCCAGCCACCAGCAATTCATTTTCAGCTGAAGGGATTTCCTACACCCTCTTTTACAATCTCCAATGTGTCCATCTTTCAAGTGCTTTTCCAGTCCCCCTTGAAGCTCCTCAGTAAGCTTCTTGCACCCACAGTGCTCTCCAGCAAGGAGATCAGCCACAGCCTGTGTGAACTACTGCCCCTGTTGGGTGGTTTTGAGCCAAACTCCCATTAGCTTTCTTTGGTGTCTCCTAGTCCTTGTGTTGGGAGAGGCAGGGAGCGGCCAGTCCCCACGCGCCCTCTGGGCGTGTTGGAGACTGATGCCCACAACGGGCTGCAGCATCCTTGCCCGCTCTCTTGTCCTTCCTTCTATGGCAACTGCTTCAGACTTCGATCATCCTGGTAGCATTTCTCTGGAGCTTTTCCCATTTTTTTCTTTTCTTTTCGGAACAGAAGCGTTTCTATCCCTGTTCTCTGTATGTTCTTGTGGGGTTGTTTTTGCTCTTCGGTCAAATTAATATCACTGTTATTCCAGATTTGGAAATACCTCATTTCTAGGAAAAGACTTTATTAAGTTGCTCCAGTTCATATGTTCTGCTACAAGAAAGGATTTGGTGTTCAGCAACTAGCAATGCTCATTAACAACTGTTTTTCTTTGGTTTTGGTTTGTGTTTTTTTGTTTGTTTGTTTTCAACTCATTTATCTTTATGCTCACACACTTCTAAAAGTGTTCAAAACTAAATGGGGAAATAAATACATTTAAGTAGAAAGTGTCAGATATTGTTCTGTTGTTTTTAAGGACTTTGGGTGCTCGTAACTCCTTCAATCAATTCTTGCCTAACTCCTGCTGTGTGCTGGGGTAGATACCAGTGCAAAGTAGAGCACTTGTTTGATTTTTTTGTGCCATGTTCAGCTGTATTAGTACCCCTAATGGGAGCAGCCTTTGCCTTCTGTCTGTCTGCCCAGCTCACCCTCCAGTGAGTCGCTGAAGCAGTACTCTCTTTTTTTTACTTCTTTTTCACATCATCTGTCTTTCTCCATTTGCTCAGACAAATAAGTGATAAAGGGGAATGATGATCTGTTTAACACCACAGGAAGAAAGATGCATTATGAGACAAGAGAGACCTCTTGTTTACAGCAAGTTATTTTTGGTAATTAGCCATTTGTAGAGGAAGATGAGCCTCCGCTCATAAAGTCAGCATGCCATAATTTAGGAGACTCTGAATGGAAGTCTAACATTTGCCTGAATTGGAAATGTTAATTGTGTGCATTTAGAAATAAATAAATGGCTGTTTTTTCTTTGCAGGAAGCAGACTGAACAAAGACCTGAGACATTATCTCAACCAGAGGTTTCAGAAAGGATCACCGGATCACGATCTACAGCAGACTATTCGAGATAACCTTTATCGCCATGCTGTGCCTTGTAAGTAACAAAACATTGACCTGGTGGATTACATGTAGTAGAATTTCCTTTTTTTTTTTTTTTTGAGGCAGCCTTCGTGTGGTGGTGTGCATGGCTCCAGGGGAGGCTCAGTTTTTAGCTTGGGCAGACTTCCATGTGTGACAGCAGGTAGGGTTCAGGTTCGGTTGAAAAGGAAACCCAGTTCATCCTTCAACTCTGCTTTTTTGATGACCTTTTTAGAACAGTTGATGGTTTGATGCAGGCCTGTGATGCTTACTGTAAAGAAAAAAAAAAAAACAAACCCAAAAAGCAGCCATGAAGTGAGTACTTGCCTTAGACTAGTCTTCATTATTATAATTATGGTGAATGTTCCTTTTTTGGTTTGAAACCTATGAATAAAAAAATCTGCTTTTATTTTTATTTCCTTAGCAGAAGTTCGTGTCTGATGCTTATTTAACTTGTGAAATGGAACAGCATTCTATGGCTGGGTGCCATTGTAGCAGGCAACTGCCACTTTTGGAAGGTCATCCTCGATTCAAGTAGGAGATAAGCAGCAAGAGGTAGTGAAGCTGGGAAAGAAATGCTCTTTTTCACTCAGAAAACGACGAGCAGGAAAACTGTGAAGTTTTAGAGAGTGTAATCTGTAGAAGTTCAGAATCTTTCCTCAAAATCAGGTTGTCCTTGGCATTTTGGGAAGATGTACAAAGAGTGGAGAAAGATCCAGTTTCATTGCACCTCTGTTTGGCATTCCCCAGCTGCCAGGAGAGGCTATTCTAAAGCCGAAGGTTTTTCTGCTTGAACTTTGATGAGTTGTGGGGATAATGGTATGCCTTTCAGAGCAGGCTGGGATAAGAACTAGTAAACATCTTAGTTGTAGCATACTGAGATGAGCAGCAAATTTTGAAGTTTTCTATCTCAACATGAATCAGAGGTTGTTTATCCCGGTAGACATATAAATATTGAATAATGATGTTGCCACTCAAAAATTGGTAATTGCCAACAAATATCACATAATAGTATGTAGAGTAATGGCCATTTTCAGTCTTAGTGTTGCATGCAGGAGACTATGTAGGACCACAGTTAAAATTGTGTGGTAACACTGACAAATGTTGATTCTTCAGACAGATGCTATATATCACCATTGAGTTTATTCTCATTTTATCAGTGGAAAGCATGGACCAAATTATGTTTAAAGTGCTGTGCATGGACATAAAGAATAAATATGGATTACTATTTTCTATTGAACACTTCCATTTTCCGTTTTGTCAACTTGAAATATGATTAGTTTTCAATCATCTAACTTGCCAGGCTGCAGGTTTTTAAAGCATACTGTGAAAAGTGCCTTCTAGGAGAGCACGTGCAATGTTAGGCTTGGGAGACGCAATGTCGTGATGCTAAGGTCCTTCTGCCTATGTGTTATATTCCAATTTCTAAAGCAGCAAATAAAGCGAATGAGCGTAAGTTCTGTTGAAGCATTTTGTGCGTTACCAAGGTTACATTTTGAAATTATTTCCATTGATTCTTTTCTCTGGTTTATTGAACTTGGTGGTGAGCTAAACTGCTTGGACTCACTAAAGACTTTTCATTTAAAATTAAGAGCAGTGAAAGTGATTCCTGCCTTTTAGAAATAGCTGGGGGAGATATGGGTTAATAAGAACATCAGTACTTCTGTTCCATTTATGAAACAAATGGAAAATCGGAGAAGTGGTTAGTTACTGTGTGTCTTCATACTTTCTGAGTTGTAAAGCAGGTAGCATTTAAATTTTTCTTCATGTACTGTGGGGATGGTATTAGCGGTAGCTTTTAAGAATTATGCTAATATTCACATGTGAATTTGAATGAGACTGCTGCACGCACGGTGGGTTGGGATGCTGTACAGGTCTGGAGATTAATCTAGCTGTGCACTCATATTTTTATTCCTTGGTACACGTGACCAGTAAATCCAGAGCCCTGGACCAATCTCTAGTGCTAATGGATTATGAAGTCTTGTATTTTGAAAATGGAATTCCCTGCTGATTATGTGGTAAACATGAACAAGAACACAAGGTCACTTGGACTGAGCGTGCTTGGCCTGACAGCTGCTTTTTGTTGCACTAATATAAGGGCTAAATGAAGTGATAATTAGTAAATGCAAAATGGAGAAAGGAGATGTTAACCATTTTTTCCCCAGAAATTCTAGTAAGAATCCCATGTGGTTCCAGTGGTGAGAAAACCCAGAGGGCTTCTGTTTCCCACACAGACGTGTGCCGGTTGCGTGCTTGGCTGACTTGGGAACTGAGTGAAGGCATGGCTATAGCTTTTGTAGAAGATAGAGGCCAAGCAGAGGGGAGGAAAGCTGCAGAAAGTTTGACCTGACCTCGTTATTTCATATGACAATGGCACACTGCTCAAGCATCATTTGGATTTTTACTTTTGGAGCGTTGGTTAAGAGTTTGCTTCATTTTCTGGTGAATAATCAAGAGTACGAGAGTGGGATCATGTCAGCTTCCAAAGGGGCTATGAGCATTGCCTAAACGGGTGACATAAAAGGGATGGTTTTCTGAGAGACCAGAGGACTTAATCCCTAAATGTGGGAGCTATCATAATGAAATGAGACCTTGAAATGGACCCAAAAGTGACGTATTATTGAAAGATGATGAACCACATGGTTATTTTTGAAAGCTGAGGTCTTCCCCTGCTCCTTAGTGCCCTCTGCCCCTCCAGCACACTTCTTCCGAGTCTTTGTACTCTCAACTCCCTGCTCCCCATTGAGCTGTTTTTTTTTCTGCAAAGATCTGTAGTAAACAACAGCTGTGACAAGCTTCCAGGTGGCCTCCAAGTTTGGTTGTTGTGCTGTCGTGAGTACTCTGCTGTTACTATCACACCAAACCCACGGGTTTATTTACAGACCCAAAGCAGTCTCCTCTGGAATTTACAACTTCAGCATCCTAATCTAGGACCGAGCCAGAGTAAGGAAGAGAGGCAGGACATCTTCTTTTATGTTTTTTGGATGGTTGCATAAGTTGCTAATGAAGCCATGCATTTACAATGTACAAATCTTTGAAAGAGTTAGTGCAGTTCAGCTGCTGAACTAGCTTTTGTTTCAGCTGAACCGACTGTGTGTTATTTCCTTTACTTTCTTCCTGATGCTCTCATTTCACTGTTAACTTCACGTGCTGGGTCAGAGACTTTTCTGTTAGAGTATTTTTGTCTTCTACTTAAGAAGCATCAGCACCTTAAACTTGAGCAAAGTTATTCTCCTTACGTGTTCAGATAAATAACTGTTCTCATTCCTAGCATGCAGGATCCGCTGTCAAAAATAGAAAAAAACCCTCAAATATATCATCCAGATTAGCAAGATGTTGGTCCAGTCTCAAGCTATCCCCTCTGCCTCCTTTTTGTTTTGAAGCACCACATTTTTCCTGTGCCTAATGAACATCACAAGAAATAATGCTCTATTTGTGGGCTAGTTAATGGCTCCTTTGAGCTTGGAGTAGACTGTGAATTGGCAACAATTTCACGATTACTGATTGGCCATGACTGTACCAGAAGTGCTTTGACTGATGCAGTGACTTTGCCCACAGCTTATTTCCAGTGTGGATTTCACTTATTCCAGCTCAATTTTGCCAGCCTAAGCTCTTAAGAGCAAAAGGGTGGGGTTACCAACTGTGTGGAGCATCTTGCGGGGGCACCTTGTGGCATGTCTGAGTCCACCTGTGCTAACCGAAGTTGATGTGACTTGCATTACATCTGATTTGGTGGGAGGCTGAGAGTCTGTGATGTAGAGTGTGGTGACATCCTGGCATTAGGTTTCACCAAGTGTTTCTTAGGAGCAAAACTCCCCCCAAACAGGATTGGTGTGTGTGAAAATTTACTTAGTGGAAAATGTGATTAGTTGGAAGTATGTGTAAGAATATATGCATTAAATAGGCGTTTCCAAGAAGCCTTATCTTGGGATATCTGTGCAAGAGTGTTAATAGAAAAAGATATGCGATAGCAACTTGTTTTAACATTGTAGTGCAGCAGCATGTCTAAACCACTGTTCACAGAAGGCTGAACAGACAGGATTATCTTCCTCATTTTGAAATGATGGTAGAGGGCATCTGTTTAAAAAAAACAAGCAGTACTGGCCATTTGTCCTAGTTGCTTATTCTCAACAACCTGACAGCAGTTTTCTTTTCACAGTGTATCGAGAAGAGTCACAGAGATGATATTATTTGCATAAAAGCTTATTTCAGCATGTGGTTTTTTTTCCTCTGAGCACATTTACTTGATTCTTCACTCGTTTGAGTCCTGTGTGACATGCAGAGGCAGCTATGGTGGGTCTGGCATCTGTACCTCTACTTGCCAAAACAGTGTACCTGGTGAAGGCGTGACTGAAATAACAGACCAGTGGTCCCCTCCCTATTCATGCATGTTCTTAATTTGTCTTATTTCGGTACTGTGCAATTCCTTTTTTTGCCAGGCTGCAGTTTTATGAAGCAAAGCTCTGGAAAATGCGAGGTCTTTTTGATGGTAGATGAAACAGGGACAATGTAATGGCTAGCCTAGAGTTAAGTCTTAGATGTCAGCCTAGACACTCTGTGGCAATCTTGTTTTTTGGTTCTTTTTCCTTCTTCTTTTTCCCAGAATTGGCTTTTAAAACCTCAGGAGGTCACCATTCAACAGTTGATTCACTTTCCCAAAACAAGTACATGCCCTGGGATTAATTGGCTGGAGAGTTTAACATTAGAGATTTACCACTTTCATTTCTGCTGTCTATTCTCTCACCTTCCTAGAGTTTGATCTGTTCCTCTGTCTTCAATTACAGAACAGCAGCTCCAACTGTTGTGGTTAGTTTTATAGGGGAGTGTGGAGCAAAATGGAAAGAAATGGATAAAAATCAATAGCGTAAGTGTTGAGTGATCTGTAAGGAGACTTAGAAAAAGACAGTGACACCCAGGCACCTGGCTGGCCTGAGCTCTCTCATGTTTCAGTGGGAAATTTGAGAATAAGTTTCTTTATTCCAAGCAATCTGCTGGTGCAAAGGAGCAGCCTCCTTTCTAAGGAAAACCGATAATACTGAACAAGGAAACGTCACAGTATTTATAGGACAAACTTTAGTAAGTGGATGTGGAAGAGCACGTTGAACCTTATTATCTGGACTAAGTGTTTTCATGGATAATTGAACTACCAAAGGGTAGTTTAGTTGCTCCAAGAGTTGGATAAGCTGCTACATGCATAACCACCATCACCTGCGGCTCATGCAGGACTGGAAAGACTAAAGGGACTGGGGTGTGATGAAACTGCTGTCAAACATGCAGACTTAGGTGATTTCCCAGGATAGCTTTTAAAGTCCTGCAGCACTAGGTTCCCCACAAGTATTTTTGAGCTTCAAAATGAATTGATAGAAGGGATACGCAAACCAGCTTACAGAAGGTTCTTTGCTTTAGAATATTTTGTGTAATAGTGTATCAGTATACTGGGAAAAACTGTTGAAGTGAAGCAGAAAGACCTTTATGTTACAAATGCATGTGTTTTTACATGTGGGGATATTTGAATCACAATTTTGAAGTTATTTTTAGTTACTAATTTTTATTAAAGATAAACAGAATCACTGACAGTGGACATTATTTTTCTTCACAGGCAATA
Source organism: Scopus umbretta (assembly GCA_013400535.1). Classification (NCBI taxonomy): domain Eukaryota; kingdom Metazoa; phylum Chordata; class Aves; order Pelecaniformes; family Scopidae; genus Scopus; species Scopus umbretta. The sequence continues at coordinate 42,958 of VZTL01041537.1, forward strand.
AATCATCAGTTTATGTACACAAACGTTCTTTGAATTCTCATAAGCTTTCCAGACCTGAAGCCATATTTATTATCCAAGTACCTTTTGTTGCAGTTCCCTTCCTAGAGGTGTAATTCTGCTTTTGTAATGAGAAAAAGTTGCAGTGTCCATGAAATACTCATTTGAAGGCCCACACTGATTAGGTGAGGAACAGCAGACTGATCTTTTTTCTAACGCACAAAAAATAATTAATTGTTTTTATGAGATTTATGTTAGGAAAAAGTTTTAAGTATTTTAAAAATAATGTCCTTATCACTAGGGTGCAACATACAGGTACCAACAGTATGTAAAGGTAATTTTTCTCAAGAACACTTGCTTGTGAGTTAATCTCACTCTGAAGAATACAAGGCATATTTTCCATGACAGCTAATGTACGCACATTTACTTTTTTCTGTATTTTCAGCAGGGACTGTGTCCTGAGTATAACCAGTAGCTTTACAAAATCCTTGTCGCTCTGTTCCAGGGAGTGCAGAATTGCAGCAGAGTCCTGCAGTTTTCAAGGATACGATTATTTCACGTATTAGTGAACCAGATGTGTTTTCACTTTTGAAAAATGCCCTGTTTTGAGCAGCAGGGCCAGTATTTCTGTAGTTTAGTTCCTTTCTATACACAGTCATTTCTCTTTAATCTAGGAGATTTCAGACCTTTTTCTTTTTTCCATCTGGTCTGTCTTTTCAGCTCAATAGTGCATTTTGTGCCAGTGGGTTTTTTTGAGGGGGCTGGGGGGTTTGTTTTGGGTTTTGGGGTTTTTTGGGTTTGGGGTTTTGGGTTTTTTTTTGTTTTGTTTTGTTTTAACATTTGGAAATAAAAGCACTTATGATAGCCAGTATTGCTCCATCTGCTTACCCATTTGTGAGGAATAGCTTTTTTGTATTTCACTGTACACCCGGTTGAAATTGCATGAGGCACCAGAGAACAGTACAAAGCAGAAGAGCTCAGCCTTACAGGCTCTCCCATGCCACTTGCCAAAGGAGATTTGGGTAAGAAGTGTGGGAAGAGATTACATGGCTAGTTTTCTTTGTTTTCTTTGTTAGTCCCCAGTGTACTTAATTTTGTGTTTTTTCATTGCGGTTGCTTTGTACTACAGTAAAGCATCTGCGAGTGGATATTTAGGTAGTGCAAACAATGTCTGTGCATATGTTTTGAAACGTAAAGGTTTCTAAGGTTGTGAGTCTCTTGGAAAGCAGAGAGTAAGTCAGAGCTGAGAGCAGGTTGTTTGGAGGTTGAAGGAGTGGAGATGAATTACCCCACATTATTTACTTCGAAACTGGCTCTGTGCTGCCATAGTTTTTCATATGATGTCCCAGGGTCCTGATTAGATCTTTTGTGATGGCTGCAGTGTCTCAGCTTTTGATTTCATCGAGGCAGTTTGATTTCTTTTCAACTACCACCACGTTTATGTTCAAGGTTTAGTGTATTGGTTATGCTACAAGTCAAGAGAACGAGTGTTCCAGGCAAAAGGAACAATTTAAAATAAGGAAAAATTAAATATGTGCTGTTCTTTAACCTGCTCTTCCACTCACGTTCGCGTTTGGGATTCACATTTGGTATTTCGTGATTAACTTCCTCTAGAAAGCGCCCGTTGCTCTGTATAGGTGTCTTTGTGCTCGGATGTGTTGATTTGAATGGTGGTTTTGCAGTCACAAAAGTCCTGTGCTTCTTTCCTCAAAGATGTCAGTACTGAAGAGGACACCTGAAAATCCTATTTATATTATATTAGCCTGGTCCAGTGGGGTACCTACAGTGTAGTATGAGCAAAACCAGTGGCATTGCAGAGGAGGAAATGCCTGTGTGATTCCCAGTCACATAGATTGCTGCTGTGACAGTCTCTGAGCCCAGGATGGCAGTGGCAGATGCAGGCTCCTGACGGTTTGATGGGGATGCAGGCTTGCTACATTTCATCTTCAAACAATTATCCTTTTTTTTAACATTACCATGCTTCTTCACGTAAAGCGTGCTGTATTTGTCCTCTAAATCCTTTCTCTCTTTATTTCAGCAGAGAGGAGATTAGCCGTGTAATCATTTATAAAGCTGTTTAGATTCTGCTAGCTGGTTTTCTTTGGGGAGAGTCATACCCGGTACCTTTACTAGGAATAACTCTGTAAATTAATCTTCATTGATTTCCTCTCCCCCCACCCCCAGTGAATAAGAAAGTAGAAAAAATAGAACAAATATTTCTAGTTCTGCCCCTGTGAAGGAGAAATAAATCTTTCCTATTAGTCATAAAGGTCTAGATGTATCCTTTTTTCATAATGTCCTCTTGAATAATTAGAACTTTGAGTTATGAAGTCAAGATTCCTGGGTCATTGCCAGAACAGATTTGTTTAAGGGGGATACTGGTTCCCTGAATTCCTTTTAAAGGGCTTTGCAGTGTCCCAGGCTGCTCTTAATTAGTGATTTAAGAGGGAATACATCTGTTTCACTGAGGATTGTGAAAATTATTATTTAAATGGAAATGTTTAATAAATGGCTCTTTGAAAGGCTAATGTATCTTCAAAATGAGACGTGCATCACAGAGTAATCAGGTGGATAGCAGTTCTACTTGCAGGGTCTTTTTGGAGCTGAAGATGGAGAAGAGCATCAAAGACACTTGGAAGTGTCATCTGCCACTGAATTACATTGCCTACTTCATCATTCATTCACTGTCTGCACTTTTTCTTTAAACTTCAGGTTTAACACTTCATTTACCAGTGGAAAAAAAACAGTAGACGAATGCTCATGTTGGTAACAGGAGGTCTGTAGGAAGAAGTAGTATCACTTATTAGATAAATTGATGATTCCTCATTTTTATCTCAGACCATCATGGCAACTCTAATACTGCCACTACAGTACGGATTTTTCTACCCTATTTAAAGCTGCTTAATGGGAGATTGTCATATGCTAAACATGTGCAGGTAATCTTTGCTCTATTAGGAATTTGATTGAACTGGCATCCTTCAGAACCGAGGGGCTGGGGCAGGTGACGGAGGAAGGAGGAACTCCAAATTAAGAAGCCGCTGCTTTTAGCAAACTCTTCCTTGAATACATGAGGAGATGGATATTTATAAATGCAGCATTACCATCTCTGACTGTTCACAGGCCTTGAATTAGTAATCAAAACCTTGAAACTGGATATTTTGACTCTTCTCATTTACCTGTTAGTTTCCAAGCTCTTACTGCCATCTTTTTTCACATTTTTCTAGGGTGTGGGTGTTTTGGTGGTTTTGGTGTTTTGTTTTGTTCAGAGGGGCCTAATACATGAGAGCTGAAAATGCACTTCGATAGTGAGGCTATTTTCAGCTCTCCTAAATCCAGACATTGGTTTTGAGAAAAACAGTAAGTGTTGCAAGACATGCAAGAGAGTTGAGGAAAACCCAGCAGGACACTAAATGGCAGTGCAGAAATAGGAAGGCTGGACTTGACAGTGGGGCAGAGCTGGACCCAGTTCTTTCAGGAATGTAAACATCCCATAATGTTCATAAATACCTTTCCCATTTTTGCATTCCCATAATTTAAAAATACATATTTTGCTATCTCACTTAGTCTTCTGCAATCCTCTGCAAAATACCCAGTGTTTTCTAGAAGGGAACAGCTCATGAGATGCAGTAGTGCTGCTTCCGTGTAACTAACCACACTGGAGAATCATGTTGACAGGCATTCTGTAAATTGCCCACATTATAGAACATTGATGCTACCATTAAAATGGTAAATTTGATATTATAGTACTGTTAGATTTCTTGCTCATTAACTCTGATCTGATAAACAACCTCTGACATATTTTTGAAGGTAATAGTCACCTTACAGTCACTACCACTCCTCTCTATCAGGAATTTCAAGCTCGTATAGATTTATAGTTCTTCTGTCATCTAATCTGTACTTACTGCTTTATTTTTTCTTTGAACTTGTGCTTACAAGCAGACCCTTTCTTAGAGGGCCCAGGGCATGCAATTAACATTTCACAGCAAGAACATAGTCATCCTAAATTCCATTCCTGGGATTTAGGACAAAGTCGATTTCAGAGAATAAAATGAACCCAATGTTCAGGCAAGCATGATGCGGACCTCCAGAGGTGTTTTAGCGCTGGGAACTTGGTAAGGGTTGGTACAGGGTAATGTTGGTGGCAGTGGTTGTGTTCTTGGCCTTTGCAAACAGGTATCGGAGCAGCCTCTGCAAAACCTTGCTGGAGATGTAGGTGGTGAAGAGGGGACCAAGCGCGTGCTGTGGCAGGGGCTGTGATGGGCGCTGGGCGCAGCCCTGCCAGGCAGAGCAGCCCTGCTGCAGCACGCCTGGGACCTGGAAAAGCTGAAGAAACTTTTTTCAGCTGTTTCTGTCCAGCAGAGACAACTTCCACTCCCAAACATTAATCCTCAAGCAGCAAAACCACGACCCGCAGCTTACCAAGGTAACCTTAGCTCCTCCCGGCTGGCAGGGAGGCTTCTGTGGAGGTATCACTTGCCTCCTTGTTTTCCTAAGTGAGTCATGGTTTAATTAGAGCGCTGTCTCGAGGAGGAGGTGGTTGTTATACATCACCTATCACAATGTAAAAGTGGAAAGCGACGCTGAAAGGCTGACCCTTAATCTGAAGTGCACCATCTGTGTTTTATTTCCACATCTTGCTGAGTTTACAGTTACTTGAATTCACAGTTTGTTCCCCATTTGCTGTTCCCACATGGTAAGTGAATTGGATCCAAAATGTACTGATGAAAGATTGAGAAGTCTGTTGGAGAAGTTTGTTCCTACCTACAGGAGTGCTCTATCTCACACTTCTTCCACCCTGTGAGTTAAATCCCAGCTGTAAAATCTTGTCTCAAGATGGTCTTCTTTCATGGTGGAAAGTTGGGGTTACCATAAGGACAAAGACTCCTTTCCCCATCCTGCAGTGATTTATGGTTTGCCTTTGACTTTCCGCTCACGAAAAGGTAGAGAGTTCTCTCACATCTGACAAAGTATTTGCTTTACCGTTCCTGTAAATTTGTGTGGATGCTTATCCTCGTGGCGCTTGGCACTGGAGCAGTATGCTTATTTAATATTTGTTTGTTTGTTAGTATGAGCCAAAGTGTTTGATGCTAAAATAAGACTGGGTACAATATAATGAATGGTGCTATAATTACAGTTGTAACAGTTTTCATTGTGCAACTTTGAATTACTCTGATTTTAGAATGGGCAAGCAGCTCAAAACCAGGTTGGATTTCATTTATTCTCCTTTGTTTCTATTTTTGCTACTGACAGCAACCATTTTCTTAAGACACAACTAACTATAAAAAAGATATAAAATTTAAACATGTTGTATTTCAAAAGCAAGCCATCAAAATGCTGAAGGCTGTATAAACTTAAATACCTTCTTTGGCTTTTGCTGTAGACCACACAAGCTCTGAGAAATTGATTACTCTGGTGCTCGAAGGGGCTTTCACGATACAGAAACAGAGGTTTGCATTGAATTTCTTTCTTTGTGTGTGGGACTTTTTTTTTTTTTTTTTTGTAAAGTGAAAAAGCCTTTAAACCCCAGATTAAAAATAAGTCATTTCATTGTTTCCTTTCCCCCCCCCTCTAAATCTTATGAAAGAGTTTTCATAAATGACTGGGGAGCTGCATCTCTGAATAAACGTAAGGTAAAATGCTCCATTTCTTTTTTTAATAAAGCAGCTTTTTTTCTGGACTATCCCATTTAGGTGCTGCTTTAGTGAAGTATCATCTGGTGAGAGAGTTTCAGTCTGGCTTGTGCGGATTTTTTTATTTGGTGGACATGAAGAGGAAGAGTGAGGAATTAAGAGTTATTTTTTTTTGTATTGCACTTTTCAAATTTACTGTATCCAGTACTCTAAACCCATCATTACCACAGGATTTGGACTTCCCGTGGGGACCGTGAGCTGACTGGACACATACCCAAAGACCAGCCTAAGACTCAGTGAGGCTGTTGGTGAAAGATCCAGGAAGGTGAATCTTGAGCAAAGAATTTTTATCTTTTCTTTTGAAAGAAGAGACACATATGGGCCAGCACCTTGGGCCAGATGGTGTTTTCATGAAAATATTTATGTCCCGTAAAATTAAGACCATTTTATTTATTTATGATTGGGCCATTCTCCTGTTGGTGTCTGGCTGTTTCTCTTACAAGGCTTGCTATCTCTTGGTGGCATCTTGCCCCTACCCAGCTCAAACACTTTTGGGGATCGGGTACTTCAGCGAGAGCAGTCGCTGTATTCGCGCTGTTGGGTTTGGTAGCGGAACACGGGGATGGTGTTTTTTCCTTACGTTGCCTGGCCCTCACACACACGTGCTGGAAACCTGTGAGCCGTCGCCTGTGTCCGCACCTGTACCGAGCTGCTTTGCAAGCGATGGCTGCTTGCCCGTGTGGTTCAAAACATCTGCTTGTTCGAGCAGCATGGCTGGGCGCCGTCCCTACCGTGCCTGAGCCCGGGTCCGCGGGGGCAGCACCCCGTGCCCACCCCACCAGTACCTCCCGTGCGGTCCGTGGGATCTTCGTGTCCCTGCCTGGGCGAAGCAGCTGCTGAGCTGCAGGGGAGCAGGTTTCCTTGCGAGGCTGGAGTCCCCTGGGATTTCGGTACTGCATCTAAGCAATCCTGTCCTGTGAGACACGTGGAAAGCGTCCAAGACGGACACCTGCTGGCTCTGAAGCAGTCGAGTGCTTTTTCCAAAATATCTTTGGCCCCTCTTCTTCATGTTTACTTTTAAAAAGATACAGGCATGTGTTGGCTGTAAAAGAAAGGGCGGGGGGGGGGGGGG